>JAOXNR010019602.1:0-26773 GCA_028571225.1 Parsonsia alboflavescens
TTACTTATTAAGATTATAGTCTTTTACACTTTTTCTCAGAAAATGATAGCCTTTTTGGGCATAAATCCCAACAATTAAGAGTTAAATAACTCAACCTCAACCTCATTAACCAACACTTATTTCATCATAGGGATAAACAGAATTAAGTGTACTGGGGGAATGCAATATGACTTAGTTGTCCCTTTGAACCTAGATCTTGGGATCTCCTGTCAGCTAGGTAGGGTTACCATCATAACACTTCTTTACTTTTAAATAAAGGCTTTAAGCCTATCCCCCTTGATAAATTATACGCAAACTCTCTAGATAAACCTTTTGTAAGCAAATTTGCAATGTTTTCCTTTGACTTAATATAGTCAATGGAAATCACTCCATTAAAGAGTAAGTGTTTGATAGAATTATATACACGACGAATATGTCTAGACTTAACATTATATATAAATTATTCTGATCCCTTTCAATTGCTGATTGGCTATCATAATTTATACAAATAAATGGAATTGGCTTAGGCTAACAAGGTATATTTTCAAGAAAATTCTACAGCTATTCAGATTCCTCTCTGGTACTCTGATTCCATCGTGGATCTTGCAATACACGTTTGTTTAGAGGATTTCCAGGACCCAGTTGCTCCATCGATTGTAAATAGATATCCACTTGTAGACTTTGAGTCCTTAATGTCAGATATTCAATTAGTATCACTATGTCCTTCTAATACTAAAGAATACCCTGTATAGTGAACCCCATAACCAAGAGTGTATCTCAAATTTTTTTTAGTACCCTCCGAATAGCTTTCCAATGTTCTTTTTTAGGATTGTGTGTAAACTGGCTTAATTTGCTCACGGCATAAGCAATATCAGGCCTTGTACAATTCATAAGATACATCAAGCTTCCTGTAATACAAGAATATTTCAATTGATAAATACCCTCACCTTTATTTTTAGAAAGATGTACTACATCCATTGGTGTTTTAACCATGTCATCGTCACCCTTAGAAAATTTGTCGAGAATTTTCTCAACATGGTGGGATTGGGACAATACCATAGCATCAGATGTCCTAGAAATCTTAATTTTTAGAATGATATCTGCAACATCCAAGTCTTTCATGTCAAACCATTTGGTTAACATGCCTTTTGTAGACTTGATCATATGCTCATCACTTCCAAAAATTAATAAATAGTCTATGTATAGACATACACTGGCATGACCTTTATCAATTGTCTTTATATACACATTTTATAACCATTTGACAACATCACATTGTCAAATTTTTCATGCCATTGTCTAGGAGTTTGTTTCAAACCGTATAAGGATTTGACAAGTTTACACACTTTACTTTCTTTCCCCTTAACAACAAAACCCTCTGGTTGTTTCATATAGATCTCCTCCTCAAGATCACCATTAAGAAAAACCTTTTTTACATCCATTTGATATATCTCAAACCTGTTAATAGCAGCAATAGCTATCAACATATGGGTGGAAGTAATCCTTGATACAGGAGATTATGTATCAGAGTAATCTACACCATCTTGTTGCTTATAACCTTTAACCATAAGTCTAACCTTATATTTGTCAATAGTTTCATCAGCTTTCATCTTCTTTTTGAAGATAAATTTGCATCCTAATGGTTTACTTAGAGGAGGAAGATCCACTAGTTCCCATGTATGATTTTGCATGATGGAATCAATTTCACTATGGACTGCCTCCTTCCAATATGGAGCTTTTGGGCAAGACACAACCTTAGAAGAACTTTGAGGTTCGTTCTCAATCCAATAAGTAAGAAAGTTAGGACCATAATATTTCACAATCATTGTCCTTTTACTCCTCCGTGGTTCAAACTCATGATCACTCGCTTTATAATCATTATTTGAGTTTGATTCAAGAGTTTTTTTTTATGAGAAAGACCTTTACTTGTTTCCTTATACGAAAAATACATTTTCAAAGAATGTTGCATTCCTTGATTCCATAATTGTGTTTGTGTTTCCTTATATTCGATGTGTGCACAATGAACCAATAAGCCCCACTATTTTGAGCATATTCAATAAACACACCATTTATTGTTCTAGGTCCTATCTTGACCTTTTCTGGATCAGATATTGCCACTTTAGCTAGACTCCCCCATATTTTGAGATAATTGAAGGAAGGTCTTCTTCTTTTCCATAACTCATATGGTGTCTTATCTAATTTCTTGTGGGGAACTTTATTTAGAGCGTAATTGGTTGATAGAGTAGCCTCCCCCAACAAATTTTGTGGTGTTCCTGAACTGAATAACATGGCATTCATCATTTCTTTTAGAGTTCAATTTTTCATCTCTGCAGTGCCATTTTGTTGAGGAGAATAAGGAGAGTGATTTGATGAATAATTCCTTTTCGAGAACAGAATTCATCGAAAGGAGCAATATATTCTCCTCCTCTAGCTGTTCTTATTGTCTTTATCGATTTTCAACTTCATTCTTGTAATGTTTAAACATTTCAAGAGGTTCATCCTTACTTTTAAGCAAATAGGTATAGCAATACCTAATATAATCATCGATAAAGGTACAATAATACCATTTCCCACCTATTGTTTGAGCGTTTTTTAAATCACCAATATCTGAGTGAATTAAACCAAGAGATTCACTACTTCTTTCAATTGAATGAAAAGAAGTTTTTTTGAATTTTGATTCTATGCAAATTTCACACTTACTATTTTTATCAAAGATCATATTTGGTAATAAACCATGATTTATTAACTTTTGCATGGAATTATAATTCACATGCCCAAGTCTACCATGCTACAAATCACTTGACTCAATCAAGTAAGAAAAAGATTCATTATCATTCTCTTTTTTTTGTTACAATGATCATTACATTCAATTTGAAAAGGCCATCACATAAATAACTATTTTCGACAAATATATCATTCTTAGAAAGAATAAATTTGTCACTTTCAAAGACTATTTTAAAACCATTTTTACTCAACAAAAAAATCGGATACCAAATTTTTCCTCATGTTCCCAACATGAAGCACATTTTTTAGAGTAAGAATTTTGCCTGAGGTCATTTTCAAAATAACCTTTCCAATGCCAAACACCTTAGAGGTTGAAGCATTACCTATATATATTTGTCCATCACCCACTTCTTTATCAGTGTAGAACATCCGCTTCTCAACACAGACGTACCTAGTACTTCCACTATCAATTCACCATTGTTCAAGATTAATTACTAGATTAACCTCAGAAACCACGGCTGACAAATCTAATTCAGATTAATTACAAATCTCTATTACATACATGAAACAGGCATGAGTTGATTTTCAACGCAAGTGCATTAGGTAAACAACCTTCTCTGGATCACTATAATAAATTGACTTGGAATTATTCCCCCATCCTTTTTGGCATGAAATCCTGAAAATAATTAATTAACCTAATTTTAAAATATTTAAACGATAACGTGTACACATTTTGACCACCATAATATGTTAATAAATTAATGGATGATATGAGACTGAGAGTGTTACGGTCTCTTGCATGGAGGAAAGGGTTGTTGATGGAGGCTGGCTGCTACACACCACTAGCCGCCATCTTCTCTTTGTAATGGCCGTTCAAAACTTCAAAGTCTCAAGAGCTTGAAAGAAACTATATTTTCAAGGAAAGGAAAAAGCTAGCTCTATATATAAATAAATATATATATATATATATTTATATATATATATATATAGACACACACAGGAAGCAAATCCTACTCGCATGATGGTTCCAAAATAAAAAGCATTTGTTTTTAAGGGTGTGACTTGACGGATACTTATAATCGATAAATCGTTCAATTTCTTTCCCTAGACCCGCAAGTCAAATATGGATTCAACCCTAGTCATGTCTGCATAGTCGTAAAGTCTAACTCTTATTCGTAGGTAAATCTTGAAAAGAGTTGAACTTACTATAATGTCTGAGGCACTTTATGACAGTTGAAATCAGTCATTTTTTGTGATTTTAATTGCCGGAAAATGCCATTTCCTGTGGTTGGGAGTGTGTCGTCATTTTGAGTGCCAAGAGAGACTTTTCTAAACCAAGTCATTTTATGGCAGTTCTAAGCAAATTCTTTATTTAAAATAAAAAAACAAAATTACTTTATAGTTTTTCTATATTAAAAAATTAATTTAATTATTTAATAAATATAAAAAATTATAATTTATATTAATGATTAAATTAATCAAAGTAACGTGAAATTAGTAACAAAGCTAATGATTATTTACTTGATCTTAAAAAGTAATAATATATTCAGGAATTTATATAGAAAATAAATTTACTTACAAGAGCTTTAGGAAGCGACGTGGGATTGGTCATCCATTTCGTATTTTATGGTGGTTTTTGAAATCGCAAAAAAAAAAGCCCAAAAAAACACTTTATTTTTTTGTCCACCAATCGTGACCAGAAAATTCAATTCAAACCTCCTGAAAACTCTTACTTTTCTCGAAAATCTCCATGTCTATCAAGAAAGTGAGAAAAATCCACCACAAGAGGTAATTTCCAGACAGTTCTTTGAATCTCAAAAAAAACATACGCAAGAAAATCCCTCTTTTTTTGTACTGACTCATGACCTCTTTTCTTAATTTTTTTTAATTCTAATTAAGTATGTATTTCGAAAAATGAATTATGTAAATTATAAATTTATTGGTCTATGTGCAATTGTTGAATTTCCTTCAATTGCTATATATGTCATGGAGTTCGAAAACAATCTTCGAGTCACCCCGAACTGTGATAACGTCTAAAATCACAACCAGAAGGGAAAAATTATATCATCGTAGTGGGCTGTTGCCTTGAGAATAACTCCGATGCCTAAGTCAACATTTTAAGAGAGTAATCTTTGTGCAAATTAGTTCAATCTGTTCATGAACAGTGTGTGATTCACTAATATATACTGAATAATAAGTAACCTTGTTGGTAGTGACTCTCGATTAAGTGAAAGTAGGCAATTAGGATGATTGTGAGATCGGATCCCTCTAATTGCTCCTAAAATCATGGAGTTTAACAAAGTTGGGATACCTTACTATGCACGTCTCTGGTCGAGAGTTATAGGCTCGTTAACGACCTTTAAACCAACTTTGCGACCTTATGGGGACACCGAAGGTCTTGACTATCCCTTTTAGAAGGTCACGATGACTGATTATAGGTTCATTATGTGTGCAAAGAGTCATATACATTTAATCGTGACATAGAAGATGTATGAAAAGGATTGGAGCTCATCAGATTGAAAGTTGCGCTCTGGTGAGACCTCTCCTAAGCTCACCAGATGTCCCTTTTTTTTTCGAAGTGGGATTATTTATTATGTGGTAAGTGACCATATTTAATGACTAATACTTGCTAATTTATTAAAGTATAATAATTGGGGTTATATATCATTATGAAGCTCTATGAACAAAGATCACATTCATATAATGGCTTCAAATTTATTTTCTGTATATGAGTTATAAATATTGTGTCAACATAGTATATACTTACGAGTATATATCAAATTTCTCTCTCAAACTCCTAGTCTTGAAGAGTGTAACTTGTCCTGCAATTGTACTTCCGCTTGTTTGTAAACTGTTCGTGTATTCTTCTTGTAAGGAACTTCTTCAAAATCCATCTCTCGAAGGTTTTATATAATGAAAAACCGATTTAGAACAACAAAACGCGAGTGACTTAATCCACCATGCAAGTAAAGACAAAATATTCAGTCAACAATGAATTGCAAACTTCCTCGCACAAACCCTTTAACTTAGAACAAATGATAAGTGTGACTTGATATGCTCTAGGAGATGCTATGTTGAAAATGTACTCCTAAGCGTAATTGAGTTAACTTTGCTAATATGGAGATATCATATGTTCTACGCAGAAAGAGAAATAAAAAATCTTTACTCACATGAGAAAAATCAAACAATTTGAGGAGCCATCAATGTTTCTGCGTTTTAAATTGGTGCATTTAGACTTTATTTTTTCTTTTAAGGTTTAAGTTATAAAAAAAAATTATAAAAAATAATTAAAAGACATGTATAAAGTTTAAATTAATTAAGTTAGTTTCTCAAATTGAACAGGTTTTGGCCACCGAACCTATAAACGAGTCAATTGTTTGACAAAGGTTTTAATAAAGCACATAACTCTTTCACGTAGAACACTAACATGGCTTGGTTGACCAGGTTAAATTGATTGATATGGGAAAAACTTTCATCATGTAGATTGTAAGTTCAATGGTCAAATGATCTCTCGATGTTAGAAGAGACAAATTTAATATTTGAAAAATATCTGCTTATAAATTTTATTTTATTTTTTTTAAAAAAATTAATTTCTTAAATAGTGGATCCATAATTGAAAGGTAAAATCTATAATGTATGGGTTGTAAATTTAACTTTCTTTTTCAGCTTTTGAACCTTCTCTCATGATTTAGCTCTGGTTGAATTTTTGTAAAGTGAATCTAATTATTCCTAGGTGAAATAGTCGACGTATTAGCCTGATGAGTTAATTTATACTCTATGCCTCTATGGGTTTGAGTTTTGATTTACTTAGCTTTTGATTCTTACATAATCAATCTCGATTTTAAGTAAAATAATTGAGGTATGTGTATAAATTTTACTCAAATACCAATTGTAAATAAACAGAGGGACGTTATAAATCTGGAATTATAATCAAAATTTTATGTCCGATACCTATAAGTGAGGAAATTTATTTAAACGTCAAAATTAAATCCTTGCTATAAATAAACATGGGCTTGTAGCATAGTGATCCTTCATAGTTGGATCAAAACATTGTTGGATCCTTAATATTTATTTTCTATCATTATAATCCCTTAACAATTTATATTTCGTCATAACCGTCCAAGCCACAGCATTTCAACCATTCTTAAGATGGTGATGGTCACATGCCAGGCTTATAAGAAAATTTTAAGTGATAATTTGTTTAACCTCTTAAAACTAAAAAAAAGAAACTATAAAAATAATATAAAATAGATTATGTAGTTTAACGTAAAGTAGGAAGAGATTATGATTGCAAAGAAGACCTAATGTGATTAACTAATTTCAGGTAATAAAAAGTATCATTATGGTTCCGATAGACTTTTTAATGTTTTTTATTTTTTAAGTTTTAAATGGGTAGACAATTTAACCCCTAAAATTTTTTTTCATAAGCTTGATATGTGATTATCATCATCTCAAGAATAGTCAAAATGTAGTGATTTGGATTATTATAGCCATATATAAATAGTTAAGGGACCGTAACAATTAAAAATAAACATAAAAAAATCTATTTTGGTCCAAACATTGAGGATTACTTTGAATAAAAATCCAATAAACTTTAAACTTCTAACCCAGTCGGAATTTTATCACATTGGTGAATTGTCCATCAATGTGGACATTTGACCAAATACTAAAGGGTGGCTGGGAAGTTTGACTCTGGTGACGTGGGAGATGACGTAAAAAGTAAGGGATGTTTGTTTGTTTGTGAGATGTAACAGCTTAGTTGATTATGTTGATCAACTTTGAATCCACGTTTCGAGAAAGAAAAGACAAATTTAAAAACAAATCTTATCATGGTATTAATTTTCCTGCGTTCAAGAATATTTGGAAATTGCAGATATCGATTTGACGTGACATTTTTTTTTACACTTTTTTCCGAAATTGATTTTTCCCATGTTATCCATTTTTTTTTTCAATTTATTTAAAAGTGATATCCAAGTAGAAGATTTGTTCGCTAGAGAGGAGAATCGAATCCACGATATGAATCCTTAAATTCTAATTATTGAATTATCTTGATATTTCGTTAATTTAAAAGGATATTAATAGGATTTAAATTTGAAACTTATGATCTATACGCTTATTACTCCATCCTTTGGAATATGGACGGAATTAATAGATTTGACACGAAGAAATTGGTAGAGAATGCCACCGGAATTTTGACTAATGTTATAAGAACTCACCAATGAGTAAAATTATTGTATAACCTTATATATTTACTTTATTTATTTTATTTTCAAATTCATCCCTTTTTTTGTTTTTATCTAAAAGTGTTCGGGATAATTCTCACATACCTCAATTATTCCATTAAAATTTACAACACACTAAGACTAGAATATAGTTTTAAAGACTAATGTACATATTTTAAAAAATATTATAGTTTTAGTTAAAAAACAATGACATTTAGCCAAAAAAAAAAAGGAATTGTAAAAAAACTTCCGAATATAAATAAATAAATATATATATATATATATATATATAATTAATAAGAAAAATCTAAAAAAGAAATCGAGTGAATATACATAATAAGGGAGAAAAAAAGAAATATTGATTTTTTTTTCCACATAATAAGAAACTATTTTGTTAAAAAGAAACATAGTAAAATTAATTTACCAAAAGTCTATAACATTGGAAATCAACAAGAAGAAGAGTTTTCAGGTATGTTGTTGAAGTTTTTTATATTCTCTGAGAGTTTAAAAATAAAAAGTCTTGGATTTGGAGGAAAGTAATGACTATTTCTGGTCAATCAAAAATAACCATTAAAAAAAATTCAATTATAGATTAAAAAATACAATTATTAAATAAAGTAATGACATTTCTTGAATGGATGATGAACCAAACATGTTGTTTCAATAATATTACTATGCTTATCATTGCACAAATATTTATGTGTTTAAATATTAGATTAGCTTCCCCCCCACCCCACCCCGCCCCCCTCTTCTTTTATATGATAATTTGATTTTTGTTTTTTTTTTTGCCAATGTTCTGGCCAATTTACAAACATCTTAACATTTTGCTTATTCAAAAGGATATTAGTGGAATTCAAATTCGAAACTTATGCTCCGTAAACTCATTACTCCATCTACTAGGATTTCCCCAAAGGAACAATATTAAATTAGATTATTGCATAGCAACTAAGTCAACTATTCCACTTCGAATCTCCCATTACACCCTCTACTAATGGTTTCGGATCTTCTAATTCTTTTTGTACTATCTTCTATACTATCAATGGTAAATATACACGTAAGCTTTTGCTGGTATATTTTATTAAAAAAAGCTAAAAAGATACACTAAACCCTATGGATATTTTATCTAAATCAAATAACATATATTATTTTATTTGATGATGTAGAAAATGGTTTAGAAGACTAATTAGAACAACCCGAGCCCCTACTAATTAACCCTCTTAGTCTTAGAGTCCAAAATTCCTTATTTGTAGTTTGGGATGTCAATAATTAAATGTTTATTCTCTTAACATACATATTTTTTTAATTCAATAAAGTCAAGAGTGAACACAATTCATTCGAGATAAAAGGAGTAAATACTATGTAAACAAATAGATTGTTATCTTTTATTTCTATACTCCCTTCTTCCCTAATTATAGGACATTTATGATTTATCCTTACTGTTCTTATTCCTTATTATAAGGAAAAATTCTTATTTGGATCCATGTTCATATCCATGTGAGCCACATCATAAAAATATCTCTAATGACTTATATTTAAGGATGAAGAATATATAAATATATATATATATATATATATATGTATATAATATTTGATAGGATAATTTTTGCCAAGTTCTAAAACTTCTCTTTCTTGCTTATTTTAAGGGAAATTTTAGTTTTTTTCGTAATTAAAAAAATAATAATTATATAGTTATCTATTTATTTCACTCTAATTAATCCATAATCTCCTCTAATGACGATTGCATTTTCTTTTCCCTTATTTTCAAAATACATTCGTAATATTTGAGTTTCAGTTATATCACCAACAACAAAGTTTTTTCATATTTACCTCACAACTAAACTCATTTTTCATCTATTTAATTGCTCATAAATTAGAATCTCAAGTATAAGTTAACTCCTTTATTATCTTTTTATGATCTAAAACTCATATAACGCATGGTAAAAACCATACTCGTCATCATGTAATAGAGAAGGTAATGGAAAATATATTACAAAATTTATCTATTTAAAATAAATAAACGATTGAAAGAAAAAGAAAAGGGTGGTTCTTCTATTACATATTTATATGTCACTCCCTGTTATAATAATATAATATTAATAAAAGTCTTACATGTAATCTTTAATTATTATTTTTTAATATATGTTATTCCCTCAATCCAGAATTGAATGTTCTAATTTGATTTGTATTTATTTTTAAAAAAAGGTTAGACTTAGTTGATTTTAACATTGCAACATCATTTTTCTTTATAAAAATTTAACTAAATTAGAAAATGAGACATTCAATTCCGGATGGAATGAGTATTTACTAAATCTTAAAAAGATAAACTAAACAGAGAGATACTTGATTTTATAAAAACACGTATCAAATTTTTACTGATGTAACATGAAATTATATAAATATGTAATAGAATATCCAAGATTAAAAGGTATACACAAATTGTATAAAAGAAATATTGTGGCCACATATTCGTTATCCAAAGTACATTATCCTATACCCATGATTTTCATGTCTTGCTCTTGAGTGTCAAGTTGGTACACAGTAAAGGACCTTTTCCCAATTAAAATCAATATATATGGCCATATATTCGTTATCCAAAGTACATAATCCTATACCCATGATTGTCATGTCTTGCTCTCGAGTTTCACGTTGGCACTCAGCAAAGGACCTTTTCCCAATTTAAATCAATATATTCATCAAATACATTTCATACATTATTTAGACAATTCAAGATTACGTATTAAAAAATAAATAAATATTATGATGGTGCGCAACATTGAAAAATACAGAGGAATATGCACAAGAGACCATTGAAGTTTTGATGCCCATCATAGCATTTGAGGAGGGAAAAAAAAGGGTAAAATGGCCCAAGCACCTCAGAACTTTCAAAAGAATTTGGTTTTAGCTTTCAAACTTTAAATCATCTACGTTTAACCCTTCAAATTGAAAACGAACAGAAAGAGTCCTTCTGTCCAATTTGGGTGTTAAGCCACATCATGCGTCACCCACAAGAGATTTTACTGTTGGTAATTTTATCCATCCAATTTCTCCCTCTCTCCTCCTCCTCCTCCTCCTCAGATCTGTCTTTCGCCTTCTCTAAAAAGCCAAGCAGTCTTCGAAGATCTGAAATTGAGGAATCTTAGTCTTCGGAGATTAGAAATTGAGAAATCTAAGTTTCAGAGTTGTTGGCCTTTGACATGTGCTATGGATTAAAGATTGGTGTGGGAGATTAGACAGAAATGATAAAGTATAAATTCACGTCTTGAAACTACTTTGGCATCCCCCGCTCATTCCATTTAGAAAGCCTCCGAAATAAGTGCGAAAAGAAGATTGGACGTCAAGTCAAAAGTGATGTCACAAGTCTATTCACGTCGTCGTTAACTTTCTCACCAACTGAATCTAATGACAAGTCTAACCATTACCACCAAAAAAGCTCAAGGAAAAATTTAACTTTTTTTTCTTTTTTCCCTTTTAGTTCTTCATTGATTTCTAATTAATGATTTTTTTCTTTTTCTTTTCATGTTTTCTGTTTGATTTTTTATGGTTTTCTGACTTGCTGAAGAGAATAAAAGAACCTTGAGGTGTGGGTTGAATAGTTAGATGTTGAATTTCTAGGGAAGTTGGAGTTATTGGGTCGGAGATGTTCGGTTGACCATGCTGGCAGTGCAACAAAACTTTTAAAGTTGATCATCGCATTGGGTCGGATTCGAAGCAGGTGTGGGACCGGTGTGGAGCCGTAGTCAGGTCAGCTTTTTGTTCTTTGTTTTCTATTTTATGTTTTGGCTGATAATAAAGAAGACGACGAAGAGGAAAAAAGATCGAGGAAATATTTTTGACAAAATTACATTTATAAAACCTCACATGGATGACATGTAACGTGTTTCAATTAGGGTTTAATGTTTAAAATGGACCGAAAAGTTCTTTTTTAGTGTTTCCATACTTAAAGGATTAAAACCAATCAAGATGATTTAAAGTTAGAGAATTAAAATCTTTTTTTTTTTTTTAAGTTGAGGGACACCTAGAAATTTTTACCATAAAAAAGAAAAACACACGTCAAATCTGTCTTAGGCAAAATGCTCTTCTTCTTCTTCTAAAACAATTAGATCATGAATATGGAAGAGATTTGTGGTTGATCCATTGTTAAAAGATGCATGATAGTGCTTTCAAATTATATATACATTAATAATGCATTATATATATTTATAGGGTAATGCTATTGAATACACAATTAAGTTTTTAAAGTCAAAGTTAACGGTCAATATTTGATTTTATTTTTAAAAAATAATTAAATCTTCAATAAAAAAATTATTTTTTATAAATATATTTTATCTATTATATCCTAAGAGGATAAATTAAATGTTATGGATGCTAAATCAAATTTATTATTTTTTTAAATTAAAAAATTAACGATTAACTTTGACCGTTAAAAATTAAACATAAAATATACTAGTGTACTTTATAACATTTTCGTATATATATTTTAAATCAAACCAAAATAAATGGTTGAGTTGCCAATCTTCTCTTACAAACAGCAACTCAGTTTTTCACTATTAAGATCCGATTTTGACAATAAAATTGTACATCTTGATTGGTAAACAAAATACAATGGTAAGAACAAAAAATTTACTATGTGAACCTCTGTGTGTAAAGGATCCTCGTATGAGCCACGCCAGATTCTTTCTTAGCAAAGCAAGAATACTTATTTTACGTCAAGGTGTTTTATGCGTGTTTCTTTCGGTTTGGAATATTCTATTTTATCTTCTATACTATCAAATAAAATAACACTCCTTCTGTCTGAAATTAAACGACTTTATTACTATTTTAAACTTTTTTGAATTGAATATTTTATTTCTTAAAGTAGATAGAATTTTAACATAAAAGTCACGTTAACATAATGATTTTAAGATTTAAATCCACTTGTAACTAATTACATTAATAATATGGGATCAATTGATGACTTTCATAAAAGTCAAAGGTATTATGCTACATTTTAAAGGTTAATGATAAGGCATTGGATCGACTCATGAACTTATTGAAACGATTTCAAATCTTCCACTGCATGCATTTTTTTTTTTATGACACTCTAATATGCAAACAAAAAATTTATTAAGTATCTTAATTTTTTTTTATTAATGTATAAAAGAATATCATCCAAAAAATATATTTGAAAAATCAGAACCGTGATGGTCCATATGGGTATAAGATACCCATAGCAATTATGCGTTGAGGGCCACATTGGCTTGAACAAGGACGAGCAACAACAATGAAGAAATCAAGAAGATAAGATTAGGTGAGTATCTTAACATTTGGCCTAGGAGAGGTGAATCCCACATTTTAATGCCCTATAATTAATTAGCACTATGTATAATGTATTATATATTTTAAGGTAATCATGAGATATGAAATTTTCTAATTCTAGGAACCTATTCTTTGATCTTTTTATTACTTTCTTCGTCTCTATTTATAAATCATTTGTAATAATTTTATCAATATTAAACTAAACTTTTTTCTCTCAAAATGTCTTGATAGGAGAAAAAAAAAAAAAACCAATGCGAAAGAAAGAGTGAAAAATGTTTTATAATGAGAATATGTAATATTAGAAGAGAAAAAGGAGTAAAATATATATATTAAATTATCAACAATGACTTATAATTAGAGATAAAAAAAGTGAAATCAAATAACTTATACATAGAGATGGAAAGAATATTATTATTACTTCCTCTGTCTGGAATTGAATGTTTCATTTTGACTTCATTTTAAGGAGTGTGGTTGACTTTGTATAGTTTACTCCTCTATCAGTCTTACCATTATAACAGTAGTATGTCATCTAAGTTAATAGATGTAAATCCTTAACTTAATGAGGTGATTAATGGAACTTTATATAAAAAAATTATCCTCTCTGTTATTAAATATAAGTCACCGACAGTCGTTTCGCAAAAAATTAAGGTAATTTTTCCCCTTTAAAATGCCCTCTAATCATTTTTACAAAAATTTGAATACTGTTTCATAAATATATCGTTAGAGGGCTAATATAGAAAAAAGATTTTAAAAAACCTAATAAACTAACAATAATTACTGACCAGAAAAATTGGTTAAAATGGCATATATTTAGTGATGGAAGGAGTACTTATTTTTAGAAATGAGACATTTAATTTAGGACATCTTAAAATGGAAAATGGAGCGTTCAATTCCAGATGGAGAGAGTATTATTTTGCAGGTATATTGATATGTTAAGAGTAACTCATAGTCAAATTTCAACTTAACAACTATAAGGTCATGCTATATGACCTAACGGTCTTGTTGTGTTGTATGCTTAGTGAATGTTAAATCATTTTTGCCAAGTAACGAAGATTCTCTGTTTTTCTATTCTGGTTTTGTTAACATTACTAGTACTACCAGTTTTCATTTATACTCAATTTTTCAACGAATTATCTCTTGTCAATTGTGATTCATGGGACCATTAAGATCTTTTTAACTCAAAATTAAGGACAGACAATTCGATAATCGTCCACTAAAACAGATGTCATTTTAGAAAAGAAAAAATAAGCTTCGTAGTAAAAGTCATTTTGAATTTCTCAACGTGTATTTTTAGTCATTTTTTATCAAAATAAGTATTTAATGAAAAATTTTCAATCTTATCCTTATATTTAGTATTAAATATTAGAGTTAAATTAATATGAATTTTATTTAATAAAAAAAATTGTAATTCAAGAAAATATTAATTACTGAAGGGTAAAAAATGTCAGTTGACCCCGAACTTTCACGGATTTTGATTTTTGTCCTAAAACTATTTTGCTATCGAAAATTGCCCTCCAACTAACACAATTTACCTAAAGTTGTCCTTCCATCCATTTTGGGCCTTAAACCTTGACGGAACCGATTCATCTAACCCTTTTTATTTTCTACCAAACCAAAATGAAAATCTCCCCTCCTTAAAATCTTCTTCACAAATTCAATACCAAAATATTCAAAGAAAACAGATCATGAATACTTAGAGGTAGAAAATCTTAGACTTTCACCTAGTTTGAAAGCAATTAGAGTTTAATTAAGAAATCTCTTGTGGATGTGGTTATTGAGAATGCATGATTCTCAAAGCCACCAACAACCCTTTCTGAGGTGCTCCTTTTGATTTGCAGCTAGCGAATTGAATTGGTAGCTCTTTTGTTGCCTACCGATGTATATCTATGGGCACAGAGTTGCCTCCTAAAAAATTCTAATTCTAGTAGTGATGGAGATGAAAAATCAAAGAAAAGGAGAAAAGGGATTGGCATTTGAATTTGTTTAAAAGAGGAAATATGTTAAAAATCCTCCAAAGGGCAAAGCGCTTTCATTTTGTTTTGGTAGAAAATAAGAAGGGAGGAAAATACCCTTCAAAATGTGTGCAAGTGAGTTAGATGGATTGGTTTTGCCAAGGTTTAACTTTCAAAATGGACAAAAGGGTAACTTTCGATGAGTAGTGTTAATTGGAGAGGGCAACTACACAACCTTAAATATTGTATTTTTTAAAACGAAAAAAATGCTTTACACATGCACAACTTCTGCACAAACTATGTTATAAATTATTATTGTTTTAGATATGTGAAGGTGTTTTTTCTATCTCTGTAATAATAGACAGTGAAATAGTATTCAAATTTTTGAAATGATTAATAGAGGATATTTTAAGAAGAAAAAAAATCTTAATTTTTATAAAATAATAGTCTGTGACTTATATTAAGTGACTTAAAGTGTAACGTTTTCTTTCAATGATAAGGATTTAAGTATTGTCGATACAATTAAAGAAAAAATTGCTTTTCTATCCATTGTGTGTGGACACTATTACTTTAGATGGCTATTACCGAATAGTATTTAAAAAGGTTTTAAAGACATCAAATTTGGTAACCACCCACTAAGATAATTTTAGGGAATTCAACTTTATATGCACAACAATTTTTATATGGGAGATTGATCAATTTGGTATTAAAGTTATGTTAAAAGTCAATATTGGTACTTATGGTTGTTTTTCTACCAATTGACTATCTAAATAGCTTTTGAATGTCCAAATTAATACTTTCGACTCTATACCAATGTATTTCTAGCTAAGATAGCAGGTGCTGGTCATGTGATTAACTTTTCTAGGCAGAATCACTGATTTGGTATCCATTATTTTTCTTTTTAACCGATTAAATACTCAAACAATTTTCAAATCATAAGTTATTTAGGTACTTATTTAACAGAAGAAAAAATAATAGGTATCAATTCCAAATTTAGGTATAACAATAGGTATCAAAATATCCAATACATTCTATCTTGGTTGGAAATATGTCGAAATGGATTGAAAGTATTAATTTGGGCGTTCAAAAGTTGGTTGGATACTCAATTAGTGAAAAAAATATATATATATGTACCATATTCTATATTCTTTTCTTCCGACCATGGTTTAGTGACCCAGTTGTTTTGTGTTGCATATTCTTATGTAATGTTAGAACGTTTTCATAAAATAATAACAGGTGTTCATTTTTCAACCACTATTAGGCACGTTGACACGCACGTCTACACATACAAAAATTAGCAGAAACTTACCGTATGGTGCGTTCTTTTGTGTATTCAAGTGAACTTTATCCGTTTGATGATCATGGATACGAAACACATTTTATGTTAGCTTTTGATGTCGGCTGTCTTTTTTTTTTTTTTTTTAAATAATAATAATAAATTTGATTCAACATCTTTAAAATTTAATTTAAGTGTAAAAAATAATTTTTATAAAAGAATTTACTTGTTCTTAATAGTTGACTAAACTATTGACCATTAGATATTTAACGAGAGTACTTCATAAAGTGTGATTCATAGCACTCTACAACGTTACTCTATATGTATATATATAAGTTCTATAAAGTATATTAATTTGTGAGTGAATATTATTGAATTCTACTTTTACATACCGAAAGTTTGTATATACCCCTTGGTCACTATTTATAACTTATTAGCTAGTTATTTTGTCAAAATTAAGTTAATACTCTCTTCGTCCGCAATTAAATGTCCTATTTTTAATTACATGCATTTTAAGAAAAAAAAGCTTGACTTAATTTATTTTTAAATTGTAATGTCAATTTTCTTAATAAGTTTTATCTAATTAAGGAAATGAGACTTTCATTTTCGGACTGCTCAAAAGATAATGTGGAACATTCTATTCCGGATAGAGGGAGTATTTTATTTTATTTCCTAAAATGCCCCTATTTATGATTTCTATCAAAATAACAACATTAGTTAAGGCAAAGAAAGAGACGAGAATAATATAATAAAAAAATCAATAAAATATTTTATAAATTAAAAATAATGATTTATATTTAGTGACAAGAAAATTAGTATAAATGACTTATAACTAGTAACGAAGTGAATATTATATTAGATTTCGTGTTACTAAGACTTTAATATTTTATTCTTCTAAAAATTATTTATGAACTTATCCATATTCCATTTTCATAGTTTTACTGAAAAGTTAACATTTTCATCAAATTATCAACATTGTTCAATATTATTATCACGAATACAATTTATATTGGTACGATTTACCCGCTTCAATTGATTCTTCTGATATCCCGATTGACACATGTACATATTTTCAAGACAGAGTTGGATAAGTAGAGCATCCAAGATAAAAATTTTCTCCCTATCCCTTTATTGTGCTACCATATCTTATACTATGTGTGATTAGAATTTATAAGTATTAATTGAATTTATTTTCTATACATGCAATTTTTTATTTATGCTGTTAAGATTCTTGGTACTAAGAATGGAATTGTTTTGATTTCTTACTATTCTTTAATATCGTATTCTTTTCAAATGCTAAAATATCGCTGCAAAATAATAAAAATTGTTCATTTTAAACACTTGACTAAGGTAAAATATATAGAATGCCATAATTCTTAGGGCAAGACAAGACAAGATTAGCCTTCTTCCAGCCGTGTGTACTGTGGTGCTGATACCTGTTTTTGCGTGTAAAGTTTTTTGATTTTTATTATTTGATGCGTTTATCCAGAAGAAGATAATAAATGGTAAAGTTCTAAGCAGTCCCATGGCCAATACGTCACACACCAAAGCCTAGGATTATACGTATTCTGTATTCATATGCTGTCGATCTTCTATATATATGGCCAATCCCATTAAACCTCTCTCCTCACAACATTTCATCTTCTTCCACCCATTTTCATTCCTCAATTTGAACCACAGGAAGACCCAAAACCCCCCATTTCTTGAAGAGAACTTCGATTTTTTTCGGTGTAAAAGGCTTCAATCTGCTTACCCTCTCCTTTCTGCGTATTCAATAAGCTTTGAGGTTCCAGGGCTTTTGTCAAGGGGCCAGCTTTTGGTCGATTCTTGTTCAAGTATGTATCTTTTCCGTGTTTTCATACGTGCTGTGTAGCATATTGGTTTTCTTAGTGCGTCAAGGAGTTTGTAATCAAATTTATCTTTTCGTATCAGGTCGTTTTCTGTGTGAATCTTTTCTTTTTCAGTTTTGATCTTTCGTATTTGTTCTGTGGTTTTATGGGTTGTTCCTGAAGGAGTAGCTTTGGTGGGGGAGAGTTTTGTACGTTACTTTAAGTTGATGATGTATCTGGGTATCTGAATTTGCTGTATTTAGCTTTAAGAGTTTTACTGGCTTTAGGTGTCTGAGAGTACTCAGCTCCTTCTGTGAAAATCTGTTTGACATTTTCGTTCACTTTTTCTGTGGTGGAATTTGAATTCTGGAGAACTAAGTTTTCTGAATTCTCATCTCTCTACATCTAAGAATGATTTGATGGTAATATCTAGATGAGCCGTATCTCATGGTCACCCAAAATTGGCTAATATCTGATGTGAAAAAGGGAAGGTTAACTGGCTCTGTCTTCTGTGTTGTGTTTATGAATCTGAATAATGCTCGTGTCCATCAAAAAAATTGTTCTTATGGGATCAGGAAGCGAATCGGAGAAATCACTTTCTCCTTCGGTGGTTTCTTTCTTCTTTGAAAGGTTCCCATTTCTGGATGCTTGTCTTTCACTAAAACTGATCAGATGGCTAAAAAATTCTAAGTTTGAAAAGAATTTGATCTTCCAAGTCTCTGATATACTTTATCCGAACTGCTCTGATCTAGTTTTCCTGAGTCCTTTTACCCTTTTTGTTTACTGTACTCCTCTTACCCTACCTCCTGGCTTTCTTTGAACTCTAATTGTGGTGGTATCTGTTTATTTTATCTATCCGAAAGCTTCTTTATAAAGAGATATGTATCTGACAGCCCTATGTTTTAAGGATGATTGTGTTATTTCTTGATCTTCAATAGATTTTGAAAGGAATCAGATGAATTGAAATAATCTATATCTGGTGTTATGCTTTCAAGTAAGTTGACTTAGTAGTTCTGTGGTTGATTGGTCGGGCATCTAAGATTCACATATTAATCATACCAAAGAACAGAATATAGCACTTTGCTTCAATTCGTTGATACATATCTTGTTTTGTTAGCTACTGAACCTTTTTAAAATTGAAGCTTTCTTATGGTACTGATTCATTGTTATCTATTTATTCTTGCCCCTGTTGGCAAAAACAGGAATATCTTTTGGTTAAATTAGTCTTAAACTTTAGGATGGAAAAATGATTTTTATGCCAAAATCCATATCTGGTCGGCAGAAATGTGTTTCATAGGTCATTTACTGTTTTTGTTGACTGTTTATGGATTGAATTAAACCAAGAATAAGCTAGCACTGTGGTTGCTAAGGAATTACTAGGATATTGCAGTTGTAGATGCTGAAAATAGTGTCATATCTAGAAGGTACCTTTCGGATTTTTTTTAATTAATATCTGGGACTTTGTGTTTGATATTCATATTCATTAAATTAATTGTGTATTGATCATTTTCTTTCACCTATTTAATAGAAAAAGTAGGTGGTTGAAGTGTATATAGGGGTGAAGTTTTGCACAGACTAGTTTTTTGATGCTTATATTTCAAGAATTTATTTCCAACCTAATTTTTCACCCACCGAAGTTGCATATCATAACTTGCATCTGAGTTATCCTTTGTGTATTTATATGGATGCATAGTTCTGAAGCATAACAGATAGATACCCTGCTATTCACCACTTATGGAAATCATATGGATCATTCATGCTGACACATCACACTTGGGATGGCCTGACTGATCCTGAAGGCTCCCCCAATTTTAGGCTATATGCTTTCCCTGTTGTCCATTTGGGGGAATTGATGTTTATCCCCATTTGTCTTGTGGGTTGATTTTGACAGAAAGTTGAAACCGGGTCCTCGGCTATTAGTCATAATTTGGTGGGTCTCCACCGGTAATAAGTAATTAATTCTGATAACCAACTTGGTCATTAAGTTAATTGCATAGAATAGTTTGCTTCTTATAGATGTGGACCTCTGTTTATTCTTTCCCTGTTTGTTGTTTGCTTATGTTGACATCTGATATGCTGATGTTCAATTGTAACCAACTTTTGCTCTCTCTCTTTGTGCTTTATATATGCATCATTTTCTTCTGTTGCTAATCCTTTCAGGCATTTGTACCTACAAAAGATCTCATTAAAAAGGGTCATGGAACCGTATGTTCAAGAACCAGCAGTTGAGAGTAACTTGAAGGAGCAGTTCACATCTAAACTGGCTGAGCCAGAAGACGATGCTTCGGCTGGTTTGGAGTGTAATATATGCTTAGATTTTGTGCAAGATCCCGTTGTCACATTCTGTGGTCATCTATATTGTTGGCCTTGCATCTACAAATGGATTCATGTCCAGAGTGTTCCCTCCGAAATTTCTGAGTCCCAAGAGCCCCATTGCCCTGTTTGCAAGGCGAAAGTATCCAGGGAGACATTGATTCCTCTCTATGGGCGTGGCCTGACTTCTCCAAGAACTCCTGATGGGAAAGCTCCAGAACTTGGCATAGTCATACCCCAAAGACCTCCTAGTCCAAGATGTGGGAATCATCACCAGGCCATAGCTAGTCTCCCTATTGGTTCGAGGGCAGTTCCCCAGCTTCATCCTCGGCCTCCTGCAAACCAACACCAATCCTATCAGTACCCCATTTCTGGCAGTGACATGACCATGGTCTCCTCACCTACAAATCCGGGGGTCGGGACGCTTGGCGATATGGTTTTTGCGAGGACCTTTTTTGGGATGCTAGAGGCAGCCTCATATTCTCATCCAAATACTTATGGTCATGGGATAGCAAATAGCAGCAGTCCAAGAATGAGAAGGCATCTTATGAAGGTTGAAACCTCCTTGAGTAGGGTGTGTGTTTTCTTTTGGTGTTGTGCTATTGTGTGTCTTTTGCTGTTCTAATACCTGTAAAAATATCTTTACCAACACAGAAACATAGCAATAGAATCCCCAGCACAACTGCCAAACTGAATCAATGTTACACAATTCTGCAACAATGAATCAAAAGCAAAACAATGCTGACCAGTTTTGTCTCTTTGCATGCACAATTCTGCTGATCCATAATCTTCTTTCTCTCTCTCTCTCTCCATAAATATATATATATATATATATATATATATATATATATAGGATTACTTTTGTACATTATGTAATACATAAATTTATGTACTACTGATGGAAAAAATAGTAGCAATCTTCTGCGAGATCGATTTTTTTCAATTTGTATACCTCATAGTATCTTGACTTTCTTTTTACAGATTGAAAAAATCGACATCATAGAATATTGCTGTTACTTTTTCCGGTAATAGCAAACGAATTTGTGTGCTATGTAGCATACAGAAGTATTTCTATATGTATATATATTCCCAATAGGATAATTTGAATTTGAGAAGAAATTTGAATCAAAGACATAAGAAAGAAAATGGGAAGAACCAACATTGAGACCCCAAGTGCTAGAAATCAGTACTCATGAGGAACATTTGCATAATAAAGCTTTAGCTGTCATTTTATATTGACTAAGATTTGTTAAATGTAGCTATGTAGTTTTGATACGTTAAAAATGCTCTGTCTTTTTCATTGATAATTTCATTAATTTTCTTTTTTTACAATAAATGAAAGAGAATAATAATGATGGGAAGGAATGAAAAATATCATTGTAATTATTTATTGAAAATTATAAAATGACTTATATCGTTAGATAAATAAAATAATTTTAAATGACTTCATATAGATGGATGGGAGAGTACTAACTAAATAGTCAACTAACTTGTAAAAAACTAGAAGAATCGAATATTAACACATATAGAGAGTATAGGGTACATGGAGATCACAAATTACAATATAACATAGAACCCTCATCCTCAAGTGTATAACTACCTCATCATTAGAGATGAGATCACTCCCTAATAGCCTTTTAGAGTATCTATCAAAATCATTAATCACCTTCCGACGAAAGTATCAATCTCTCGTAGAGTTCTAACTTAATTTAATCCTTCGTGAACCATTGAATACACTTGAGTACAAAGATACTTGAATACAAAAATTCTTAGTCACAAATTAGAATTACAAAAAGCTCTCGATCTCTATGAATAAGCGAAAGTCTAATAAAAGAACTTGAGACTTAGCATATGTGACCTATCTTCAACTTAATTATCCTTTATTAGTAATTATATATGGAGAAACCTATGTTCGGTACTAAATAATTAGTATTAATAGCTAATGTTGAGAGAAACTTGGAATGGTCAAAGAGAATTACATAGTACCATAAAATTGTGATTCCTAATAAAGGTAGCCAGCTAATGCAGTCACCATCTACAAGTCATATCTATATCTTGAATTAATATGTTAATGCCAGTGGCGGTGGTGGTGGTGGAGCATGGCGGTGCATCAAGGCGGCAGCAACCACGATGAGTTTGGTGGAATGAGATCCAGAAGCTTCCAAAAATTCAAGAGAATTCATTGGTTTGGTTGGTGAGCTTTCCCTTTATTTCTCTTCTTGTTTCCTCATATAACCTAGAGAAGACTCCCCAAGTCTTGTGAAACGATGGGAAAGAAGAGAGAAAGGACTCTTTTCCTTTTTGCCAACTTGTGATTTTTGCATGCTACTACTTTTTTCCTTTTTTGTTTTTTTTTTGCATAGCACACTTTCTTTGATTGAGGCTAAGGTTCTACCATGATTTAATTGCCTATTTTGTTTGTGTTATATCATAATTCATAAGTACTATATATGGATGGTGATGTAAACGCGTGGCACATAGAGTTAAATTCTTTTGAACAATGTAATATTTTATTTTTCGGTCGCATTCACATGTACGTGGCTCACTCAAGATCATATATTATATAATTGTGTATTATTTTCTGTTAAATCCATAAAAATTTAACACTTGCTTTTAAAAAAAAAATTCCTGGGATTTAGTTTATTTTTTAGATTTTAATATTAAAATATAGTAAAAGATAATAATTAAAGACTACAAATAAGATTTTATTAATATTTTATTAATGTAACATAAAAATGTATAATAGGATATTCGGATCCTATTTGACTAAAAATTAAATCAATATTTGGAGGGTTTCTTTAATCGTTCATAATAATTATACCCTTTTTTGAAGGAAACAATTTTTCAAAATTCAAATTTTTGATTTTGATTAACAAAAATATTTTTTAAAAAAATTATATTTGTTTAGAATCTATAAAATTTAGAAAGAATATTTACCATTAAGACACATCCACATAGATGGAATGGTCTATTAATCCAGTATCTCAACTTCTGTCACAGGTGAGACTGTTTTATTACTCGAATAAATTTTTTTTTTTTTTTTTTTGAGGTTTTGGATCAGCTCTCACTATCTTGACTATTCTGCTAAAACATGCAATCCACCAAGACTAGAGTATATAGGAAGATCAAGTTAAATCCACAAGCTATAATATACAACTACAGTGTTGGGTGTCACTTGAATAAATTTTACAAGTCAATACATTATTAAATCATGGTACAATTTAATAAATAATATGAAAATACATTATTTAAACAATTCAAAATTTTTACTTTTTATTTATTTTTAAATTTGTATACTTAATTGTATAGGATAGATATAAAGAACTATTGTTATGAGTGAGAAAATACTCTCACAATTATTCTAATGTTATATGTTCAAATCTTTCTTTCAACAAATACATAATTATATAAATTTTAATTTCATTTAAAAACCAAAATGCAATAGTCTCGAGTTAATCTAACAAGCCTTGTATAAGGGCTAAGTCTAACCTTTTTACATTAATCAGACTTATATTTCAAACCGAACTGATAGAAGTAAATAAACCCTTCTTCTTCTTCTCCCTTTCAAAAACCAAGGCTTTTTCACTAAGCAAACAAGGCCTAGATAATGCAATAATGCAAGATGTTCAATGGACACTTAAAACTAACAGAAAATTAAAACAGTATTAATGATGATGCCTGCATATTATCCTTCTCGTTACTGATCCTAATCCCATCAAATCATCATTATTCAAAATCCCATTGAAAATTCTATAGCCATATCTACTTGCAATGCAGAGTGAGATGAGCCATCCCGTGTTTCAAGTACAAATATTGGCCATCTTCTTATTTCATTATTCTTATTATACTTCAACAATTGATTCGTCGACCTCTTTTCTTCTTCTTTTATTTTTATTTTTATAAATATTCCTCATATAATAATATAATAATTAAAGAGAATTTAATATTATTCAAGAATGTTTACATTACTAAGCCCTCACTATTAAGGAAAGTTAGACCATATTGACTATCATTAATTCTATTGATTGTAATAACTCCATATATTATGTTTGTTATTTTAATTTTTCCTAATTCTTGTTGTAACGGTTCATGTAATATATAAAGTGTATTATTAAATTATATCAATCAAAATTAACGGTCAATTATCTTTTTTTATATAAAAAAAAATAATTAATTTGATCAGATATCCTTTAAGATTTAATTTATCCTTTTAGGATTTAATATTTAAAATATATTTACAACCTAACATAATATTCGGGTTTGGAGAATTGTTAATTTCTTGAACAACAGGATTGGTACCATTAATATGGTGAAATAAATATTCATTAGAAAGCAAAGAAATGAATTATGATTTCGAAGATGATAATTTGAAGAAGGAAGATTGGTCTAGAAAAGAACAGAGGAAGGAGCAAAAAGCATGAGCCAAGGAGGAAAAGCAGTCCGGTTTAAATCATTTGTGGCTCTGAAGCTATAAAGTACCTAAAAATATATGAGACTAGATGTATAATCTTTCCATTTCTATGTTCAATATATATACAAGTTACAAGATTAATAGTAACAACATGCATCCGAGAAAGGTTACAACAGTTAATAACATAATTTAAGGGATCGTTACAACCTAATATATGGAACTGTTATTAGGGGTGTTCGTGGTTTCATTACAGTTAATTTTGTAACCGAACTGTTATAAGTAATTGAACCGCCATGATCAGTTATGAAAATTTTCTAACTATTGATTATGAATTTTAGAGTGTAACCTAATCAAACCACACCATTTGTAAATCGGTTTTGGGCGGTTTGATTCAATTATAGCCAATTAGAAAATTTTCCTCCTTTTCATATTTTTTTATGCGATATGTTTATATATAATATAAGTATTACAATACTCTTTATAATACATTAATATTATTTTATATATAATATACCTGTATATTATATGTTATTTATTTTTATATTATTATATTTGAAAGGTTTGATTCAATTAACCAACTAGAATTCTTTTATGAGCTAATCAAACCAAAACTTCAAGAATATTGATTTTTGAAACCAATCATAATCAATTAGCTATAAGTTTTGATCAAATTTATGTTGGTTTGGTTATTAATCGATTTGGTCGATTTTGAACACCCTTAGTTATTACTGTCAATAGAATTAATAATAATCATATGGTCAACTTTTCTCATTACTCGTAAAATATTGAAAGTTTCTTTAACTAAAAATTTTAAAGACTTATAAACACATTGTTGGGGAAAAGAAATTGTATGGTCCATGTAGTTTTCTCAATTAGTTAACTTTTTAGGTTCTCATTGATCAATAGTTGAGTTTAAATTGAAGAAAAAATCAATAGGTTATGCATTTTAAAGAATGAAGTAGGAAAAATATTGGAGAAAAGAAGGGAATAAATTAAACGATAATTATTCCCGAAGGCTCCTGAACTTTTCAAAATTTGATTTTAACCCATTAATTATAAATCATCTGGTTTTAACCTTTTAACAATGAAAAGCTGCAAAAAGTGGCTCTTTTGTCCATTTTTTGAAGTTAAGCCCTAATGAAAGGCATCCATGTGACATTCACTTGACAATTTCCAAGGGTAATTTTGTCCACCTTTTTATCTTTCTTCTTTCCTCTCCCTTTTTCTTCTTTCCTTTTCCTCATCATTGCTACAACCCATCTCCTCGTTGCCCCCCCCCCCCCCTCCACCCTTCCTTTGCCGATTTCATTTCTCTAACCTTAACATTTCTGTTCATCATTGTTCATCTATCATCAAACAAAAAAAAAAAGCTATTGAAGGTGTTCATATGGTAACCAAAGAAAAGGACGAAATGACAAAAAGTTGAAACTGAGGCTTTACTCCACATACTTTGGGATAAGTCCTTCCAAATCTACTCCAATAATCCAAATCTAATCATTCTCTCTCTAATCTTCTTTTGGATAAAAACGGATCATTGATCTTATCATCCTTCTCTCTCTACTCTCCTTTTGGATAAAGATTAAAAACAAAATTAAGAGGCAAATCTCCAAATTGATTCACCTTAGTACAAGAGTTCTAATTTCACCAATATAAATATATATATAGATATATAGATATATATATATATACATATATATGGATTAGGTATCCTATTCCTAATAAGAAAGATTTGTTAAACAGATTACATGCTGCCTCAATATTCTCAAAATTTG
>JAOXNR010019642.1:0-26760 GCA_028571225.1 Parsonsia alboflavescens
TTATTCCATAAGCATCTTCATATGAGATCTTCCATGAATTATCCCATGCCATGTATACTCCTTGGTCTCCATCAGTACCCAACATCCCTTAGGCATTTATGTGGATTTTATTCACCTTCCATCATTAGGATTTTTGAACCTACAACTAGCAATAGTTTTACTACTATATTTGCAGATTGTCACTGGGATAAGAATTTATTCACATCAATAGGAATACCTAAGACTTCTATTGATAAGAAGCAAACACCACTTGAGATAGTCTCCTGGAATGAGAAAAATCTATCTCATTTAGACCCAAGGACTCCAGTATGTGAAAACAAGGTGCAACATATAATCCATTTACAAGCTATTTCTAATAGACTTCTTGATGCATTTAGTGATGATACCAAGGTCACGAAGTCTTCTATATGCAAGTTGCAAGTGCACCAACTCAAATAGTTATTAATGAAGAAGAGTTTATAATGGATCAAAACATCCTAAGCTTAAAGTGAGGCAGACCGGTACGATCAAAGGACATTGTTCCTTGGAAACGAAGAAGTAGAGATCACATTTCTACTCCAAAAGAGCTTGATGACACGATTAATTCAAAAGAGCCCATCTTTTCTAAAGAGGAAATAGCCCATAAAAAGAATCTCGGGAATATACGAATTTCATTACCTATTGTAATGAGATATGAGATCGAAATAAGATAATCATTGATGATGTTCTTGCATTCTCAGTAGCTCATGAGATTATAAATTGATGGAGATCAAGGATCAATTATATTGTCAATGGAATCATCAAGGAGGACATTCACGAAGGAGTTCAATGAAGAGAAAATTCATGGAAGACAGTGTGCTTATAAAGACCGTCATTATAAGTTTGAGAAGCTTGCTTGATCTTTAACTCCGTTCCACCAATTGAAGTTGAAATTGATCAGCTACCAATTAAGATTAAAATTGACCAGTTTGGTTGTTTAAGGTGATTTGAATTTGAGGTGATTGTTTGCTGCATATTCGGGGGAAATCATGTGAGCAGCCACCAATTTATCCCATGTGATCGCTTCTCCAACTAGCTTGATATACACCACCGATTGAGTTCTCAATTGAGAAGCTTCCTAGAAGCCTTGAAACAATTAATTTCTTCAAACTAATAGCTCCACCGACTGAAGAACAAAAGTGACCAATTAGCTTGATTACTCAGCAACCTGCTCTTGTCCATGTAATGCTAATCGATGCATGAAAAATAGAGAGGTCCCAGTTTCATCTGGCCCTTGATCCATCCCATCTGGCACCACCTCAGCAGAGTTCCAATTTGGCATGCATTCCAATGGCCATCTGGTGCACCATCCGGCGATAGACAGGCACCGGGTCAGCCAACCTTTGCCTTATTTTCTTCCCTTTTTTTTTTTGGCCATTCCTTTTGTAATTTTGTATCTTATTTCACCTAGCACGATTTGTTGGGATAGTTTAGGGTTTTAGTACTACAAATACCTTCTTATTCTTTAGCTTAAAGAACAATTAACTCTTGACAAACAAGTTTCATTTGGGATTTAATCCAAAACAAGATCAAACCTTGGTCTTTGAGAGTGTTCTTAGAATTTCCTTCTATAGTCACTTCAACTTGGGCTTTCAATTACGTGGATGAGGTATTGACTACTCTCTACAAATCAAGAGGATGGTTGTTTTAGAATCTTCTGCAAAGGTCTTCCTAATCTCCTACACAAAGCTTTGATGAGTCCTATTCTTTACACTTGATTGGTTTCTTGTTTGTGTGAAAACAAATCTTCAACCATCAAGGAATCACATCATATTTTGGTATTAAAGCCTAGGTTGTCATCAAAGGTTTGATTATCTTACTTGCTTTCTTTGTTGTTAAAGTGCTAAGATCATATTTGTTTCCTTGAAAATCCTATGGTCTTATATGTGCTTTGTTGTTTTGTTCCTTTAAAACTATCCTAGTATCTTCTTGTGATCTTTTGTGTTTGTTGAGTTGTTCATCTATATCTACAAAAAGAAAAAGAAAAGAAGAGTTCTCGTGCTTGAAAATTCAAAAAAAATAAATAAATAAACACAAAGGAGGAAGTGCCAAAGTTGAATAAAATTATGAGATTTTTTGTGGAATCCTATTGAAATTGATTAGGTTGACGTTGAATTGAGGTTCTATTGTGTTTAAGTTGCCTATTATCTATCAAATTTGAAATTAAGGAATTGGGTTGTTGAATTCATTGACAACTTGGATCACATTTTCATTGCCCTCTAGGTGTTTGATGAAATGCCTCTTTGAAAATTTCTTTGAATTCTAAGTGTTTGTTATTTTTGTATTGAATTGGTTGACCTTAAATCTTTGAAACACTACTTCTTGACTCCGATTTGAAGATCATCAATTGATTTGAGTGGATCATTTTGGTATTCTTGCCTAAGTGATTTGCAATTGCTCTTGCGAGTTGAGTAAGAACATGAAGGAGGAACTAGAGTGGAAAAAGGCATTAGGGGTGAGATCAATAGTGGGAGTAAAAGCCAATTGAAAGAGCAAAACACGAGAGAAACATGAAGACAAAATTCCCCCTTTTTTTTTTTTCCTTGATTGATTTTTGAAGGCATATTGGACACATCAAATATGGGAGATAACAATGTATGTATATCCACCATCTTGGAACAAATGGAGCAAATGACAAGTGAACTCTCATACAATATGAAGGAAATAAGAAAGGACTTCAAGTCAAGAGTTGAGAGCTTTGAAACAAAGGTAGATGAGCTCCAATATAAGACTCCTAGAAAACAACTGCAACGAGGAGGAAAGGGAGATGAATATCAACCTAGTTCTTCTAGAGAGAATGTGCCATATCAAGGAGTTGATAGAAGACAATATCAAGAAGAAGGAGAAATGAGCAAATGAAGGATATTGATGAAGGCTATTGTGACCATGAAGTTAAAAGAAGCTCAAGGGAGGCAAGAAGAAATGAAAACTCTTATTCTTACTACAATGAACATGGTGAACCATTGAGACATAAAAGGCACATGAAAAATGAAAGACCACCAAAAAGGGAGGATGACAGACAAGTGTCCAATGGAATGTGCTCATCTGGGAGATCTTATGTGAGCTCACATCATGTCATCTCTTCAACAATGAAAGTGCAAAGTGTAAATCCAAGAGAAAAAGAGCCTAAACCTCAAATACAATAGGTGAAGGTGACTCATGGAGAATGGAGAAAGACACTAGCACAACTTCATAGAAGTGAGGATCCCAAGTGCTTCAAATGTAATGAACATGAACATGGTATTTCACAATGCCCAACATGGCAGAGTTCGGAACCTAAAAATGAAGACACCTCAATTGCCAATGAAGTTAAAGGTGAAATGGGTCTTTGAGAAATTGTTGGAAATGAGCAAGTTCAACAGACATGAAGTGAAGTAAAGAAAGAGAACGAAAATGAGAGTGATCTTGAGGAAGAGTATGAGACTAAGTGAAAACAAAAGAATGAAATTGAAAGAAAGGAGATGATAGAAGAAGGAGAGCTCATACAAAAAATAAAGAGAGAATAAGAGTGCCTTAGTGAGGAACAAAGAGATTTATATTCCTACTTCTAACATGTCCCATTCTTTTCTAGTGTTTCCTTGTCTAAGATGCAAGATTTTGAAGGCATAACCAAGTTGAATGAAGTCAAGGACAACATGGTAATGAGTGAGATATTAAAGTGGTACACTCTTATTGCTACCCTTGGTGATAGATTGTTGAATTATGAGCATGAAAATATGTTTTCTATGATTAGGTATGATTTTGGAAATGCTTATGATGTTCATAAGCAACATGCTATTGTTGAAATTCTTAAGCATAATGATTCCTTCTTTTGAGAAAGTAAGTCTTATAGTTCTATAAGTCTTGTTAAAACTTTCATGGATTTTGAGTTTGTGAAGGAGTCATGTGTGCAAGAAAATGATGGTAGATATTTTCTTGATTATGGTTCTATAAATGAGATTCTTGCATGTGGAAGTAAGTTTTGTATCTCTAAGAGCTTTTTGAATGAAATGCTATATCTTAAGCTTGCTAGGGAATCATTTGTGGATGAGCATGCTTGTGATTATGTGCTTAATGTCTCTAGACAAGTTATATATGGTGAATTCTATGAACACATTAATTCGTTGATTGGAGAAAAGGCTTTGTTTATGCCTATGAATTCTATGTATGACTAGTTGACTATTGATTTTTATAGAAACCACTTAGAGATACCTTATAGTGAATGGAATTACTTAAATTCTTGTTAACGTATATCTTTGAGTCACATATCAATGGAATTTCGAAGTTAGTCTAGGATGCTAGAGTTTTATGGATCTTTGATGCTATGACTATTGATGATAACAATTTATATCTTTTGGGTCTAGTGTGCATCCTCATTGTTGACTATAAATTCTTTTTCATCTTGTTTGAGATGCACTCCATTGTGATTCATATGAGAGAAAAATTCATTCTTAGTGAGGATAATTGCTTGAATTGGATTGATGATGAAGCATATCATCTTAAGAAGTTGACTTTAGTTGAAATTTTGAAGTTTCATTACTTATATAACAACATGAATGCTTGGATTCTATATTTTCTTAAGATTCTTAGATGCTTAGCCTTAGATATGTGTGAATTGTTGATACTTGATATTCATGAGAATTACTTGAAGTCACATTCTTTGGAATTGGGATACTTGAGTGTCTTGTTCAAGCATGTCTTTGGTAGATACTTGAATGAAATTTTAAAGTTTGTCTTGAATGATCGGTTATTGTGGATATTTGATATTACCACCCTTGATTCAAATTTCTATCTTTGTAGTATCATGTGTATATTCCTTGTTGATCCCAATTGCTTGTTTATCTTGTCTGAGACCTATTTCATTGTGAATGTGAGGAGAAAGTCCAAGCTTATTGAAAAGTATTGCTTGTTGAAAATTTGTGAAGAAGATTGTGAATTGCATGATAAGATGCCTAGGGGAGGTACTTTACATGTTCTTGAGTATTCTAAACATGATAAATTCTTTGATTTGTTGAATCTTGAGAGTCATGAAATTGCCTTTGGTAGTACCTATGGTAGTCCTAATTCCTTAGATATCTATTTCGTAAAGCCTGTTGTATTACTACACATGAAGAAGAAATCTATGATTGTGGGCACATACTTGTTGAAATCATGTGATGGGGCATATCAATATCATGATGAGAAATTGATCTTTAGTGAAGATGATAAACTTCATATTGGTGGAATTACTTGATATTGTGGTTTATATTTTATGCCATGAATGGAGATATGATAGGACTTTGGAAGACTATGAAAAATCCCCTGTTTTTGAATGAGTACAATGCTATCCATCTTGATGATAGTTCGAATTCTAGCATATGTGAGGGCTATGTTCTTATTCATTTCCCACATATGTTTAATGATTTTGATGGAGGGCATGTATATGTTATATTAAGGGGTTTAATGAATTTGAATTCAATCTTTAAAGAACCTTTATATCATGCTTTATTAGGTCATAGACCAATGGAATTTATGTCGTGTGTTTTGAATGATAGATCTCGTTTTTCTTGTTGCGATATTGAGTTTGTATTCCTTGTCTATGTTATTTCTTCTAATGAGTTTCTTGTAGTGGAAATGGAATGCGGATGAATCAAGGAGAGACTACCACCTTTGACGAATTATATGGTAAGGCATTATCAAGTTATAACTTCCATGAAGGATATCTTAGGGCTATTTGGTAATTACAATTTTGATTATTCCATCATTGTTAGTGATAATTCTCCTGTCAATGTAGGATTTGAAGATTCGAGGATGAATTCACTTGAGGTGAGGGGCAATGATGGAGATCAAGGATCAATCATATCGTCAATGGAATCATCAAGGAAGCCATTCACGAAGGAGTTCCATGAAGAGAGAATTCATGGAAGATAATGTGCTTATAAGGACCTTTATTACAAGTTTGAGATGCTTGCTTGATCTTTAACTCCGTTCCACCGATCGACGTTGAAATTGATCAACCCCCAATTGAAGATTAAAATTGACCAACTTACTAGTCTGAGGTGATTTAAATTTGCGGTGCTTGTTTGCTGCATGTTTTGTGGAAATCACGTGAGTAGCCACCAATTTGTCCCATGTGATCGCTTCACCTACTAGCTTGATATACACCACCGATTGAATTCTCAATTGAGATAGGCACCGAGTCAGCCAACCTTCGCATCATTTTCTCCCTTTTTTTTTCTAGCTTTCCTTTCTGAATTTTGCTGCTTGTTTCACGTAGCACGATTTTTGGGGATAGTTTATTGTTTTAGTACTATAAATACCTTCTTATTCTTTGTCTTTAAGAACAATTAACTCTTGACAAACAACTTTCATTTGGGATTTAATTCAAAATAAGATCAAACCTTGGCCTTTGAGAGTGTTCTTAGAATTTCCTCCTAGGATTCTTAGTCACTTCAACTTGGGCTTTCAATTACTTTGGTGAGCCATTGAATAGTCTCTACAAATCAAGAGGATGGTTGTTGTGGAATATTCTACGAAGGTCTTCCTAATATCCCACACAAAGCTTTGATGAGTCCTTTCCTTTACACTTGATTGGTTTCTTGTTTATGTGAAAACAAATCTTCAACCTTCAAGGAATCATATCATAAATGATGATTATAAACCACGAACTATTACAAAATGTCATCAAAGACAAGATTGACCAAAATAAGAAGATGTAATTAATGTTAAACTGGCCTCTTTAGCAAAAAAAAAAAAAAACGAGGTTTTCAGGCCAGTCATTCAATCCCCAGATAATGTAAAGCCTATTAGATATAAATGGGTAGTTGTCTTCAAACAAAATGAGAAAAACAAAGAGTGATACAAAACTCATCTTGTTGCCCATGGTTTCTCTTAGAGACTTAAAATAGATTATAATAAAGCATATTCACCAGTTATGTATATGATTACTTTCCGTATTCTCATTAGTCCAACGGTTTCTAGAAACATGGAATTGCATATTATAGACTTTTTGGTGGAGTATCTATATGGTTCATTAGGCTCTAACATGTACATGAAAATTCCTGAGAGATCCAAAATGTTTGAAACATGTACTCTCTCAGCAACTTATTCTTAATAAAGTTTCAAAGATCTTTATATGGGTTAAAGAAATCTGGTCACATGTGGCATCAACGGTTAAGTGAGTATCTAATTAAGGAAAAATGATCCTCTCCACCTATGCTTATTTATTAAGAAATCTAAATCAAAATTTGCAATTTTGTAGCTTATGTAAGTGATATGAATCTTGTAGAAGCTCCTGAAGAGTTATCTAAAATGGTGGAATACTCGAAAAGGAGTTCGAACTAAATTATGCATTGGTTTATACCTCGAGCATAGAGCAAATAGAATAATTTTCCATTAGACTTGATACATTAGAAAATGACTTAATGTTTCAATATAGACAAAACTCATCCGTTAAGCACCCCTTTGGTTGTAAGGTCTCTTAATCTCAAAAAGGACTCATTTCATCCTAAAGAACCTAAGGAAGAGATACTTGGCCCTAAAGTGTTGTATTTCATTGCAATTAGAGCTTTAATGTACAAGATCTAATATCACTTTTGAGATAAATCATTGGTTCGTTTAACTTCTAAGCCAACTCAGAGGTATTGGAATGAGATTAAGCATATTCAATTGCAAAGCTAGAAATATTTTTAGTGGGGTCAAAAATTTCACTAAGTTAGATTTTACTAATCAATTAATAAAATGACAATAGCTATTACTTATTTTTAATTTTAAGTTTTTTGGGGGTTAAAGAAAACTATATTTTTCTAAAATGAAAAAACTATGTATTAAAAAAAAAATTGAGTCTGGTCATCTGACCCCATAGAATTCGTTGTGCCTTCAACACTGAGCTTATTTATCTCTAAGAAGCCATAGATTTTGGAATATATCATTCACTAATAGAAACTGTGTTATATACAATGACCACCATTGTATAACTTATATACGGCAGTCAAATGATGGTTTTTGGACTATCGCAAATAGTGGAGTGGCAAAAAAGATTAGATGAAGAAAAGACCGTTGTATATATTATATTCAACCATATAAACTATTATCCAAATATGATACATGACCATCTTATACACTAATTTTTTAAGTACGGGGTTGTCATATATGTCCTAGTATAAGATAAACTATTTATTACACCTATAGGACCATCGTATATAATATATTTGGTTTGATCATGTAAATTTTATTTTATACAACGATCTTAAGATCATAGTATATAAACAAAACATATACTACATGTTGCTAGCCTTTGTATGAAAGAAGATTCGTTGGTCTTATAAACTTTATTTTATACGACGGTCTTGAGATCGTAGGATATAAACAAATTATATACTACATATTTCGAGCTGTCGTATTAAAGAAAATCGAGTTGTATAATCTGACTATATACTACAGCCTCAAAGCCATTGTATATATTTTCTTTGACTATTTACTACTGCCCCAGAAGTCGACTACATATGATGGCTCTATCGTTGTAGTATAAAATATAGTTTTTTTTGCCGTCCATTTTAGAGATGTCTTATAAAGGTTTTTTTCATTTTTAGTCCATCTTACAGATTATTTTTTGTTTTAATATTATACTTAAAACTACTAACCTAGTGGATTCACTTGAAATAGGAAATCCTCAGCAAATTTAAACAAACAATAGTGGTTAATTTTCACATTTCACAATAGCATATGAAAACAATCCCTTCACAAATTTAAAAAATGCATACAACAAAGGAGAGAGAAATCCCTTCATACCATATGTACAAAAAAAACAAAAAAGATTGTGTCTTGTCTCTTTAAATTTAATTTGTTACAATAAATTGTCTTCAATACAAGAGATTGTTCAACTTGTTTCAATGTCCTGCAAAAAACATAAAGGCAAGAGAGAGATTTCAATACAATTGTTTTCAAGGAACTACAAACTACAACTAGAGAAAAACGAACTTTGGACTCATCAAAGTTTAATGCAAACTTTGGCATAGAATCAAACGCAAACTTAGACATGAACTTAGGCTTTAAAAACAAGTAGCAATAAAAAATAGATTATAATTTGTCCAAAAGGAGAATAGGGAAAAGTGTTAACGACATTAACCTCCTTCAACACAAATACTACAATTGACAATTAGACAAACCTCAGTTTTCCTATCTTGAACTATAACTCAATTGATCTTCTAATTTCTTCATTTTCAGTTTATTTATGCCATGCCAAATTTATAATATTGAATTATTAGAGAGCAATAAAGAAAATCTATTAGATTCTTAGGCTCTCAAAAGGTTATCTTAAGATAGAACAGGGAGAGGAAATTACAAAAGCACAATTTTCAGTTACTACAAATAAATGATTGAATTTGGCCACACTAGGATTTCATCTTTTACTCTTTCAGCCTGTTAAATATCACCAGCACAAAACCAAATTTTGACATCAACTAAGCATCAAGTTTAAACAAAGAACAAAAAAAATCACAAAAACCATTTTTCTGATTGAACATAAACCAATGAAAGCCAAACTTTGGCATCACGAGAACCAGGTTTCTGCTTCAATTTAAAACATAAACACTAAAAGGAAAACTTTGACATCTACTTAGGCATCAAGTTTAAACATAGAATTGGCAGCCTCTACAACACAAAAACACAACAAAACACTGGAATCAACTTCCTCTTCACAAAAACATAAAAATTAAAACTTTGACAACAACCACAAACTCTCAAATCATTATATCAACTCCATTATTCAGCCATCACAACAATAACAAACTCCCTATTCATTTTATCACCTCCATCATTCCACCATCAAAACATGCCATCATAGAATCCAATGAAGACTGGGAAAAAAAAAGACTAGCTTTTGCAAAGCCAAAAACTAACACCAAACTTTTCACCATTTCCATTAATTCTAATAAATAGCATTCCTGAAACAGGATAACGCACGAAGTGGCTCAAACTATTGATTGTCTTCACTGTAGGAGAGTATTCAAGCCGTTGATGCTACTCCAGGAGATGTGCTATTTGCGATACTTGATGGCGAAATTGGAGATGCAGATAGAAAGCAGCACTTGGAAACTATTCATGATAGAAGGAAATTCATTTCCATTGCAACCTATCTCTTTAACACTTCGTGCATCTTGTTCTCTATCTAAGGCCTAAATTCATCCCCTTCTACTAATCTAATTCTTCCCTGAAACGTGCTCTTTAACTCCCTATATTCTTCCCTAACTAAACCCACAAGTGTGATACCTCTACTACTAATTCTTTGGCATGGGATTTAATTAATCTTGTTTTTGAAGATCTGATTCAATAAGCAGGGACGAAAAAGGCTAAATAGAAGAAAAACTGGACATTTGTGAAAATTATCAATTTTTCAATTCAACAACAAAAGTCAGAAATTATCACATTTTTAAAACTTGTTTGTAAATAAGACAAAACTAGATATTTATAACCTAAAATCTATCCAAAACCTAATTGGAAATAAAAACAAAAAAACTATGAAAATTCCTCTAAAACATTATAAAAAAAAGCCCCAAAGTCCATCAAAACAATCCCGGACTGCCCAAAACTGCCGTAGGCTATTGCAAAGTAATAAGTGTTGTCCACTGGGCCGTTTCCAGTCATCTAATCAAATTGGAACCATTTCGAGCTCTGGTTAGCCTGCATCATTCTCCCCGACTAGGAAAGATTCGTCCTCGAATCTAACTCGTCCTCACTAGCTGCATTTCTACTAGTTCCAAAGGCCCAAAAGAACTCCAATTAAAAGAATAATAATAATAATAACTCCTAATTGGGCTAACAAGAAAAACATAAGGACCAAAACTAGGAATACTGGAAAGTAGGCTGGAAAATAGATTCCCTCTTCTGCAAATCTAGAGCAATTTGCTTCATCTTCTTCCTCAGAAAACCTTAGCAGCCTGACTCCTTTGACCTGCCGCCAGCCTTGCACGACCACCATCCATCCCAAATCTGGTGGATTTCTCATTGTCGTGGTCTGACTGCAAACCCAACTTGCTGGCCACTGCTCGGTCTGGCCAAGTACGGTAGCCTAACTGACTAGTGGGAAGCTGCTGGTTAGTGCTTTTGTGCCTCTCTTCTTTTCATCACTGAGCCAATCCACCTGCTGCTTGGCACGAGATCTGTCGCCTATCATTGCCGGAACTTATGGACTCATGCAGCCTATCTTTGACTGCTGTCGGCTCGAGCTCCTGCTTTAGATTGCTGCTAAGATTTTGCCAGATTTGGCCTCTACCTCTGCTCAGATCGACTTTGCGGCCTGCTTGGGCATTGGCTGCCTTTACCCATTGTACTGGAGAATATGTCATCATTAGTGGCAACTGTGTGCTCACCCTCGAGCAACTCCAAGTAGTTTCTCTCCATCTAAGCCTGTAAAAGATTAACCATAAGTTAAAAATCAAAAGAAATTGAAGTCTAATTTATGTTCAAAAATATAAAATTAATGTCACTATTCATTGAAATCAAAAGAAATGGAACTCTAAGTTACAATTAGTTCTTTAGTAACCTCATCAACAGTAGAATTTCTTTGTTTTCTTGTTGCCACAAACATAACAAACTGTGTGTCACCTTTTTCCTTGGAGGATAGATGTAAATTTAAAGTAAAAAATTGCACATTATCTCTTGATCTTTGAAAGCCAAAAAACACAAAAAGAATAGAAAACAAAAACAAACTAAAGAAAGATGTTAAGTTTATAAATTTCCTACATACTCGCGGATTGTAGAAAAAGGAACCTTCCCCATTAACTGGAGAAGCTCTTGGTGCCCACGAGTCAGGGAATTTTGGAAGGCAGCTAACTATATAATTTTGATTAACAAATTAGATTTATCATGAGCCGACTATATAAGTTTGATAAACAAAATAGATTTATTATGAGAACTTTTGAGGCATTCAATAAAAAGCAGGGCACCAAAATCATTATGAAATATGTAATCATAACTTTACTTTCACTTTATCAAGTTTCCAATACTTGCGAATAATTTCCCATTGTTGTGGATTTACAATCTCATCCAGACAGAGGGGAATCTCTCAATTGTCTTGGAATGGTTCAAAGTATATCTTCTACAACCTACATTTAAAATCCTTCCAACTGTTATTGTTCATCTGGAACATAACCCCTCCTCTTGGCATCCTCATTGTTTAGCAGTGTGGTGTTTTGTAGTAAAAAAAACCACAATGTAGTATGTTGGATGAATTTATAAACATTATCAACCCATAGAGTAAGAGAATTGGAAAGTCAACTAGTACTTCTTAAGAAGGGAGATTCATAATGATTAATATAAAGCTAAATAGCTTTAATCAAAGTGTATAAATATATATATATATATATATATATATATATATATATATATATATATATATATATATATATATAGGACTACTGAGAATTGAATATGTAATTCTTGAATTTGGTAAAGGTTGTGATAGTTCAATTTACGATTATTGTACTTCTAATTGCATCGTTTTTCAATATACTAAGCTTTTATCCCAAATAATGTGCGTACAAGTTAACAGAATTCTCAATTCTCTTTTATGTATTTTTTAAACATATTCTCTAATTTATGGTATTGCTCTACTAAAAACATGATCAACACTTGAAAATAGATAACTCAACTAGACAATTAATTGTATTCATCCTAGGTTGTAGAATCAACACATAACTGTTTAATCATTGCCCTCAACTAGAAAAGCAGTAAAACAATGGATGAATGTGCATGTGTTTGTGGAGATAAGCAACTAAATCTATAAATTCTAGAAGCCTTTTAGGTCTCTATAAACTCCAAAACAAAGCAAGATATATTAGCCCAATTGAAAAATTCTGAAATAAAAAAGGACAACAATTCTTTGAAAATTCTTGATATCTTGATAGTACTTGCACTTGTTAATAACGGTGTTAATACGCACCGTTATTAACCTTTTTTTAAGATTTTCCTCACTAAAAAGTTTTATTCTAGCTTATGTTCAAATTCATTTGCAAAAAGAACAAACACATGATCTAACATCTAGGTTTGACAATGTTTGAATTGTTTGACATCTAAGATTCATAAGGATTGTGACAAACCTTAATCTCATTTTGATGGGAACCTAGCATTACCACAGCCTTTCCTACTAAGGTTTGACATCTAAGATTCATAAGGATTGTCACTTATTTTGTTACCATAAAGTTAAACTCAATAAACTTCAATAAGAATATATAAGTAATGGAAATAAAACAAACTCTTTTCATTGTCATTGTTAAATATACATAAGTTCTTACATGTATAAAGAAACCCCAAAAAGAAAATTGAGGAAAAATGCTTTATTGAAACCCCAATTAGTAATTCCTTATTCTATTGTATATGGGAAAAGTACAAAGAAAATATATATTAAATAGAATTAGTGTATTTATACACTATTGGACAGAATCTATCATCTCTCATTAAAGTAGACTCCCAACTTATAAAAAAATAAAATTTTTTACTACGTTTTAAATCTTCCAATGTATCATCTATACTGATAATGTTTTCTTTCTAAAAATCCCATTAATCTTGCCTTCAATGTGTACAAATATATACTTATTGATATCTTAACTTTATCCATCTTCTATATTCACGAAAATATTTGAATTTGTATTCAATCTCCATATATGAATATAATTTTCTTGCATTATTTAAAAGGTATGTATTCGTGTTTTAAATTTCTATGTAAAGTTTTGACGATGTTCTTTCATTAAAGATGAACTAATCAACAAGTGGAATGAACTAAAGGAACTTTAAGAACACATTGGGGATGGAGCATCAGTCTATAAGAAGAGTATTTTACAAAACGAAAGAACATCTTCCCTCCAAAGGTTAAAAGTTTAGAAAGAAAACAATCCTTAGATAGTTTATATATGTGGTTAGCTAGTTTTGCTTATAATAATCCTTTGATGAAAAGATATTAGGGCATGCAGTGGGGAAAATAATGATAGTTTCAAATATCAATAGTAAAAGTACTTTGGCTTTGAGAAGAATTCTTTTCCCTTTCCTTTTCCTTTTCCTTTTCCTTTTCCTTTTCCTTTTCTAGATTGTTTTCAACCTCTATGTTAACTTGTTTATACTTTGGTTATTCATGACAATCTCTCGAAAAGTAAAAATTCATGACTAGTTTCTTTATTATACTTTGGTTCTTTAACTTTTCAACTTTGGTTGTTATCCTGTCATGAGCCTATTATTATTATTATTATTTGAGAAATTTCTATATTTATGTTATTAACTTAGTGTAGAAGGTGAGAAATATTATAATCTAAACATACTGATTGAAACAGATTGGAAAATTAAACATTGATGGATACCATGATTGCTTGTCGGGATTATTTGACAAAGGTGTGGAAGAAGGATTTATAAACAACTCAGCAAGAAGTATTGTGTTAACTGCTAAAGAGCATCTAGAGAAGATGGAGGTATCAATGTAAAACAAGTTTCCCTTCAGTTATTTCATGCCTTCATTATTGATACTTTGTAGTGTGCATTCATTCTTTATAAACTTATGCACCAGTGCATGACCAATTAGCATCAAGCCATAGTTGGAAAACTATAGAAAATGAACAATTTGCAACCTTATAGCTTTTTTTTTTTTTTTGGTTTTTAATCTTTTGCCCCAAAGAAAATAAGGGGGAATCACAGTAAAAAAAAAAAGGCAATTCTTATTGAAAAATTCAAATGAAAGGACATAATATTTGTGAAATGCATCAGCATCTACAATCATAATGTGTTTGTGAGATATATAATATGCAAAAGAGATTTACATGAGATATGAAGGACATAAATGTCAGCAATACTCCTCTATCAAAAAGATTAGGAAATATGAATGAAACAGATCAATTTTTCAAAGAAGAAAATGGAATCTTGTAGCAAATTTTCCATTCTAATAGTATATATTGTTTTCAGGCAATCTTCTCACTTTTCGATCTTTTAAAACTAAATTCTTGTCTAAATGCAGCGAAGACTACTTAAAAATGAGTCTTCCTCATGGACAAAGTGAGATCACATTGAACATGTTTCATTTTTCTTACCACCACATTATTAGTTTAAGGTTAAGTTTTTAATATTGTTGTGAGCATAGATTAATCAACAAAGAAAAGTAAGTGTGTTGACCCTCGAATGATGTAGCTGCAAACTTCGTCGAACACATACTTGTGCATTAAATTACAATAGGTGATACATTTTTTAAAATTAATAGTAAACTTTTTAAAACATTGCAAGGTAAAATTGTATTAATCTTTTTCCGCACTCCCTTTTAATCTAAAGTTGTCCAGATTGATTTTAACCTCAGAATCTTGTCCTATTTTGGGATCTATTAATGTATAGGATAACTCCAAATCCAATTCTTCAACTATAGCAAGGAGTTCTTAAGAACATACTCCCTCCATCGCAAAATATAAAACAATCCTTGAGGATGCAGGCTTGCAGGACATAGAAACAAATACTTACTTCTATTTGCCACAATATGATACTCTATTAATGATTCTGCAGCAGTAAAACCTGCTCATGGACAACTAATATTATATAAGACAACTATATAGTAGTCGATCAATTCAACTCTTTCCAAGAATTTGATAAATAAAGTTTAGTCTGGATAAGATATTTTGCTGGGAGTGAAAGATTTGAATCAAGAACCTAACAAAGAATGCAGAGACCTAATGTTTGTTAATTATATTACAAGCAAAAGCAACAAGAAAATGAGTTAGTTAGACCGCTAATTTGATGCCATCAATGCTGGAAAATGTCTTCAATTCTATGTTGAAGATGGGAAATAATGACCGTGTGTATGCATAAAGCTGTTTTTGGTAAAGCAACAAAGACCAGATAGAATTATTACTGAAAGAAAGTTGCACAGAGAACAATTATCTATAAGGAGGACGAGCCACAAGAATATGCACAAATATCAACTCTTTGGTAATATCAAATATGCATGAACAATAGAGAGAAAAGGAGCTCACCGATGAACTCCTGTGTATATTCCACTTGGATTGATCATGTGTTTACCATGAGAATGCACACAAAAGCATTTCACATAGTGGGCACCATTTCTCTCAATGGAATTCCTAATCAAATATGAGCTAAAACATGTATTTTTGTTGGGTGGAATAAATTTTACAGCATTACGATATGTCGGGTTGTAAATGTATTTAGTTCATCCATCAATACTTCATAAGCACCATAAAGATTATGGTAGGAGTAGTAAGAAGAGAACCCAAACTCCAACAAAGAAATTCCACTGACTAACAATAGACAACTCAATTTAAAGATAACTCATAATTGAAATTGGGATCTAGCATAGAGAACAATAAAGAATAGAACGAAACCGGGATAGTCTGCAGAACTTCAACAAAACTTTCATCCATAACATTAATCTGTCAGGATGCTAGGAAATTTAAATTCAAAATCCACTCTACGCTAGAAAAGCTTCATAAACAGGGTCCCCAAGCAACTTTATCAGTATAGTGGATGACTAAATGTACAGTAGAAGATTGCATTCAAGTTTCCTTTCCTCCACTAATCAGGAATTGTGAACCATCAAGCCTAAGATAAATTTTTTTAGGGGATTCACAAACTTTTTAAGTTTATATCTAGATAGCAACATTAACCTTTTTTGGTAGTGATCTGATCACAATGTCCGCGATTATGATAAATAAATGAAAATAATATATAACTAATAATGTCTATATCTTACTTTACCTCTAACCTTTTTTTTCATTTATCACCCCATTTTGAATATAATTCTCCAATATATGAAACACATTCATAAAAAAAAGAAATTCATAAAACACATTCAAATATAAGAAAATGCCACATGACCAATATAAAAATCATTGGATTGATTAGCTCCACAATAACAAAACTAAAATAATAATACTAAAAAAATTTCTAATTCACAACTCTCCACGATCTATTGTTCATGATCATAAAACTTTTCTCCTTACCATCATTTTTTGATCTTTGTTGAAGATCAAAATCAAGAAAAAAAACCTAATAAAAATAAAAAATGGCTAGACTTATTTCTTGCCTTTGTAACCCTAATTCAAGGGAATAAGATAATTATTTGCTTCCAAGAAGAAGCTTTGATATACAGTTACTGTAGACCGAATTGCTTCCACAGTGACAATGAGTACAATGGACAATGAGGTCAACGAATTGCTTCCACTGAAGACCGAATTGCTTCCATTGTTACTCACGGGTTAAGTTTGAGAGGAAATGAGGGCAAAGAGGTCGTCGAAGTTGAAAATTTTCTTGTGTCAAAGATGAAGACCTTTAGACAAATTTCTTGAGAGTTGGGTTTGTCAGAGAGTTTGAAACTTTGAGAGTTTTGGGTTTGTCGGAGAACAACTGATGTAAGCCATTTTGGAAACTTTGAGAGCTCGAAGTTGGAATTTCAAAGCCGTGACTTTGGTCTTGTGTACGAAAAAGACCAACTTGAGATAGAAGTCTTGGTTTTTGGGTCCCACATAAACTTGAATTATATGCAAAACAACAGGAGTTTGAAATTGGGGGAGGGAAAGTGAAAATAAAAGGGGAAAGTTGTTGTCATCATAATAATATTAATATTAATAATAATCAGTAATTAAATTATTGTATTCAAAATATTTACTTATTATTACATGGTTGCAGACATGATATCATATGTAATTTGAAAAAAATTAATTTGTTTTATTAATATTTGTATTTTTCATATTAATATTTTATTGTCGAGAAACTAAATACTTAAAAATGCATGAGAAGTATCTTTTTAAAATTAAAATTCTCCTTCTTACAACCCCCAACCATTGTAGACTTGTAGAGTTTGAGTCCTCATGTAATGATACGAATGACATTTACATATTAGGAATAAGTACTAATAGTTTCATTAGTTAATTAATTACGGTGAAAGGAATAAGTTTAATATATACACTATTAAATGTAATTCTAGACTAGGATATATGCCCTAGTAAAAAGAACTACTGGTGATAAAACTCACTTTAGGGCATTTTCATGCCATCCTACAATGAACTCTCTCTCAACTCAACCCTAAACCTTTCTCAAACTCAAATCTCAAAAATAAAATTCAAGATAGAAGCTTCAAATCTCACATCCAACTCATACTTCCAGTTATGTTGCAAAATTTCTTTTTATCTGTAACAAATTACAATAGCATGCCTTTTCAAATTTTTTTTTTATTTGCGGAATTTTGAAAATTTACTGATTCTTACTGCTAACAGTTCACCCAACCAATTCAAAGAAACCGAACCAATCCAATCCAATTCAATCCGATCAAAAACCAATCATTTGAACAGATTAATTGAGTGGAATTTTAAGGAGATCGATATAATTGAATTGGTTGATTTTATCTATATTTTATTATATATAATATTTTATTATGTATTAGTTATATTATAATATACATAATATTAATTGAATGGAATTTTAAGGAGATCGATATAATTGAATTGGTTGATTTTATCTATATTTTATTATATATAATATTATATTATGTATTAGTTATATATAATAATTTTTTACTTTAATAAAAGAATCTGCCAAAGTTCACTCTGGCTCCTCCCCAGTCCGATTCCAAAGTCCACTCTCTCTCTCGACTTTCAGCAAAACAGTCTGCCAATCCCTAGCTCTCCTCCAATTTTCTTTCTTTCACTATTGCACACAGTGTAGCATCACCAAAGCCCCGTTCTTTTCCAATTTTCAACCTTTAGAAGCTTCGAATCTCTTGTTACGGTAGTCCCTGTGTTACAAAGGTAACCTGACGCAGAGCTGGTTGCTAATCAAGGCAATTCAGATGCAAGGCAAGTTTCGGTTCCACAATCAGCTCCACAGAGTTCAGAACGTTTGAAGAAGAGGTCGAGAGCTGTTTGAAACTCCGAATTGATGTCCGGCACAATTCCCGAGGTGACTAAAACGAGTTCAGATCGGGATGAAATCTGATTGGTTGACTCGGAACGGCCTAACAAACCAAAGTCACTACTATGCTATGATGCAATTAGTGACAGTTTCGTAATTTACTGCTTTTCTAGGGATCTTTTTACTATTTTTTTACTTTTCCTTTCCGATTTCGGTTAGGATTTGTTTAGCCTTTAAATTTCATTTTCGGCTGATTGTTTTTCAGACAGTTTTGATGAATTAAAAGTTGCCACTTTTCTGCTCTAGAGATTTTTGACTACTTCAAAAATTCGTTTTCGCTTGATTGTAATTTTCGTCTTCTAACTACTTGCATTAAAGTTTGATTAGAAGGAAAATTGGATCAGGATTTATTTTCGTTTCTTGTTTTGCAAGTTTCTGAACAAGAACGAATCTTCAGATTCTGTATCTGATTGCGTCAGATGCTATCATAGCACAGATCTGTCCAGAATCAGACCGTCCAGATCCGTCCGTCCAGATCAATCATTCCGCATGCCATGGCAGGAGGTAATCTCGAACAGAACATTGCTGCTTTAATCAAAGCAATGCAACAGGATCGGGAAGAGTCTAGGAGGGTTAGGGAAGAGTTACGAAGAGAGATGCAAATAGAGAGAGAGAGCCGTGAATGCTAGATATGGGATTTGACACAGATGGCTGGCGCCAGGCTAACAACTAGAACAGGCCGAAGTTGACCGATTGCATCAAGGGGTGGACGAAGATGTTGAAGACGAACCCGAGCGCCACCGCATGAACAACCTAGGGTTCGGCCGAGGGGAATGAGGGGCGGCTACCAACTGCCAAGAGACAACTTACGAGAACCATTCGTTCCCCTTTGGGAACTAGTTTTTAACATGGAGGTTCCGGAATTTTCGGGAGGGTTGTCGCCTGAAGAATTCTTAGATTGGATGAGCTCCGTGGATGAACTTTTTTCATTGAAGGAGGTTCCGACGGTAAAGAAAGTATCTTTCGTGGTGTTGAGGTTCAAGGACAGGGCTGCCGCATGGTGGCAATCTTTTAGATATCAGAGATACCTAGATGGCCTTCCAGTTTTGGATGATTGGGGGGAATTCAAGAGGGAGATGCGCAAGGAGTTTCTGCCCTTCAATTACCGGCAGACTATGTTCCAAAATCTTCAGAGCTTGACGCAGGGTTCTCGGAGCATCGAAGAATACATACTTGAGTTTTACTGGATGGTGGCGAGGAATCAATTGCAAGAAACTCAGGAACAGCTCGTACCTCAATATCTCCATGGGCTACGACCTGCTTTTTAGGACACTTTACAGGTCCATACCTTTAACACTATCACGGATACGGAGACAAAGGCACAAGTTGTAGAGAAGAGTCTAGCGAGGGCTAGTAGCAGAAGTGTTGGGTTTGGGAGAGGATTTCCTCCTCCCCATGTTTCTCCAGTAGGTAGCTCTTCAACCCAAAATCAGTTCGGAAGAGGTAGCATACAAGGGTCAGGTTACGCTCCGAATAAGTCTTCTGCCAGTAATAAAGCTAATGTGAAGTGCCACAGACGTCAGCAGCTAGGGCACTATGGGAATGAGTGTCCGAGGATAAGGTTGCAGTTACTGATGTTGGAGGGCACTGAAGAAGAGTCTGAAGAGTATGTTGGTGATGATGTGTTTGAAGAGGAGGAAATGTGCTATGTAGCACCTGAGGATATCAGGGGAGATAGTTTGGTTTTGAGGAGGATTTGTTTAGCGCCCAAAACCGATGAAGATTGGAAACAGAGAAACATCTTCACAACCCAGTGCACAATTAAAGGGAAGGTATGCCATGTGATTATTGATACAGGAAGCTGTGAGAATGTAATCTCACAAACAACAATGCAGAAGCTTCAATTGAAGACAAAACCTCATCCAGTGCCATACCGGTTGGGGTGGTTAAATAATAATACCGAGGTTAGGGTTTTAGAGCGGTGCCGGGTGGAATTCTCATTTGGACCTCAGTATTCTAGCGCTATCTACTATGATGTCATCCCGATGGATGCCTCACATTTGCTACTCTGCAGGCCATGGCAATACGACAATCATGTGACGTATGATGGATTCTCGCACTGTTATACTAACAACCAAGGGCCAAAGAAAGTGGTACTTCAGCCCATGCGAGAAGGAATGGTTGATAGTAAGAAGACAATTATCTACCTACCACGAAAGGAATTCGAAGAAGAGGTAACTGAGTCCGAGTTTTGTTTCGCTTTAGTTTCGACTGACCTGTTGACATCAGACAGCAGTGAGGCCTAGTTGGAGATTCCAGAACAAGTTCAAGAGTTGTTGACTGAATTTGTAGAATTGTTGCTAGAAGAGTTACCTGCTAGGTTGCCTCTGTTGAGAGATATCCAGCATCAGATAGATCTAATGCCGGGTTCTATCCTTCCGAACGAAGAGCATTACCGAATGTTCCCACAGCAACATGAGGAGCTGAAGCGACAAGTTACGGAGTTACTTGATAGAGGATTTATCCGGGAGAGCATCAGTCCTTGTGTGGTGCCTACTTTGTTGGTACTAAAGAAGGATGGCACATGGATGATGTGCGTGGACAGTCAAGCCATCAATTGTATTACCATCAAGTATCGATTTCCGATTCCACGATTAGATGACATGTTGGACCAGCTAAGTGGAGTGACTATCTTTTCAAAGATAGACTTGAAAAGTGGCTACCATCAACTCCGAATCAAACCTAGAGACGAATGGAAGATGGCTTTCAAGATGAAGGATGGGCTCTTCGAGTGGCTGGTCATGCCTTTCGGTCTCTCAAATGCACCTAGCACATTCATAAGGGTCATGAATCAGGTACTACGTCCTTTCCTCAATGATTTTGTGGTAGTTTACTTTGATTATATACTTGTGTATAGTCGGGAGAGGGAAGAACATCTGCATCACCTACGACTAGTTTTAGCTACCTTGCGAGATCATAGTTTGTTTGCCAATTCGAAGAAATGCAATTGGATGGTCGACAAGATTGTATTTTTGGGGTATGTGGTTTTAGCAACTGGAATTCAGTCGGATGATGCTATGATTCGGACGATCCTTGAATGGTCAGTACCAAAGAGTGCAACAGAGGTTCGGTCTTTTCATGGATGATCAAGTTTCTATCGGAGGTTTATCGGGGATTTCAATGTGTTGATGGCACCAATGATTGATTTTTACAATGCCAAGGTGTTTGAATGGACAAAGGCTACTCAAGTGGCATTTGATGTGATAAAGGAAAAGATGACGAGTGCCCTAGTACTTGCCCTACCGAATTTTGATAAAGTATTCGAAGTAGATTGTGATGCTTCGAAGGTGGACATAGGAGAGGTTCTGAGCCAGGAGGGACGACCAGTAACCTATTTCGGAGAGAAACTTGGAGGGCCGAAGTTGAACTATTCAACTTCTGGTGTCGAGTTTTATCCCATAGTCCAGGCTCTTCAGCATTGGCGGCATTATTTGATACAACGGGAGTTTGTGTTATATTCTGACCACCAGGCTTTGAAGTGTCTTCAGGGACAGCATCGACTTAGTGGTACATATGCCAAGTGGGTGTCAACGCTTCAGGAGTTCACATTCACCTTGAAACACAAGTCAGGCGTGACGAATAAGGTGGGGAACCTATTGAGTAGACGACGGTCGTTGCTTAACATGATGTGGGTTGTCGCCTTGGGTTTTGAGGGATTGAAAGAGCTGCCACAGGATGATGTAGATTTCGGTCCTATTGTGAAGGCCGTAGAGCAGTAGGAACGGTTTGACTATGTGCTTCATGATGGCTATCTTTTCTGAGGTAACCATTTATGTATTCCTGATACATAGTTGAGATTATTGATTATTCAGGAATTGTACTCGCAAGGGCACTTCGGCAAAGACAAGATAGAAGATTTGATCAAGGAGAAATTTTACTAGCCAGGAATTGACAAGAGTACCCAAGATTACATTAAGAGATGTCGAGTTTGTCAAGTGTCGAAAGGCGGGGGCACTAATCAGGGTCTTTATACACCTCTACCTATTCCGAAAGAGTCATGGGTAGATGTGTCAATGGATTTCGTATTGGGATTTTCAAGATCAAAAGGGGTTTGACAGCATCATGGTCGTGGTGGATAGGTTCAGCAAGATGGCTATCTTCATTGCTTGCAGGAATTCCATGGATGCGAGCAAGAATGCCAACTTGTACTTTGGAGATGTGGTGCAGAGATTCGGATTGCCGCAGAGTATCCTGTCTAATCGAGATACGAAGTTCATGAGCCATTTCTAGAGGGAGCTTTGGAAGCGCATGGAGACTACTCTGAAGTTTAGCTATCCATACCATCCACAGACAGATGGCCAGACGGAAGTGGTAAATCGCACCTTGGGGAACATGTTGAGGGTGCAGGTTAAATCTTTTGGGACTTGGGATTTTGTACTTGCGAAGATTGAGTTTGAATTCAACTGCTCAGTGAACAGGTCCACCAAGGTTTCCCCTTTTCAGACTGTTTTGGGGCGAAATCCGAGGGGTCCTCTCGACGTAGCTATTCCTGATCATGGCTCTGCTCTAAGGAAGGTGGAGGATCGTCTGGTTGATCTACAGTCCATTCATGCAATTGTCCAGGAAAACTTGGAGGAAGTTTATGCTTAGTACAAGTTGCACCAAACTAGACGAGATGGCCAGTTTGAGGTAGGTGATGTAGTTTGGGTCTCTCTGTCTAGAGAACGATATCCTGCTGGTGAATATCACAAGCTTAAGGACCGGAAGGTTAGACCATGCCAAATCTTGGAGAAACTTAGCTTCAATGCTTACCGAGTCTAGTTACCAGACGAGTTCAGCATCTCCAATGTTTTTAATTTGCAGCATCTCACGGCTTTCCATGGAGATAATCTGAGCTTGAGGATAAGCTCCATTTAGGAGGGGGAGCCTGACACAGAGCTGGTTGCTAATCAAGTCAATTTAGATGCGGGGCAAGTTTCGATTCCACAATCAGCTCCACGGCTTTCAGAACATTTGAAGAAGAGGATGGGAGCTGTTTGAAACATTGAATTGATGTTGGGAAAGATTCCCGAGGCAATTGAAACGAGCTCAGATCGGGCTAAAATCTGACTGGGTGACCCAAAAAGGCCTAACGAACCAAAGTCACCACTACGTCATGATGCAAGGGGTTTTTTGGCCATCCGGAGTCGTTTCAATGGTGTTTTGGGCAATTTTTTGTTTTCAGTGGCATTGTCGTAATTTTATACTTTTTAGTGACAGTTTCGTAATTTATTGCTTTTCTAGGGGTTTTTTTGCAGTTTTTTTACTTTTCCTTTCCGATTACGGTTAGGATTTGTTTTGCTTTTAAATTTCGTTTTCGACTGATTGTTTTTCAGACAGTTTTCATGAATTAAAAGTTGCCTCTTTTCGGCACTTGCGATTTTCGACTATTTCAAAAATTCGTTTTCGCTTGATTTTAATTTTTGTCTTTTAACTACTTGCGTTGAAGTTTGATTAGAAGGAAAATTAGATCAGGATTTATTTTTGTTTCTTATTTTGTAAGTTTCTGAACCAGAACAAATCTTCAGATTCTGTTTCCGACTACATCACACAACCACATGCTGGGTAACTTTCTGATTTTTTGATTTAGTTATTTTTTATTTCAGAAAGTTTGAAGGTGTTCTGTTAGTGGGATTTACATATAGTAGGTGAATTAACTTGTTAAAGAAGAGCACTCTTAGTACGTGAACTTTAGTAGTATGATTAAACTTTTGGGCTTCAAGTTTCTAATGTGTAGGCCCAAACATTGCATCATTGTCACCTTATTATAACATAATTATACATAATTACCAACCTGTACATGGCTGGGAATGCAGTGATGATCTTGCTTGTTGAAATCCCATCCCATAGAGACTCTGTAATTCAGTGTCCCAAAATAAATAAGTGACCAAACATTCTTCTATCAGGAAAGTGTCTTGGGCTATGCTAAACACTCGCTGCTGTTAAACCATGATTGAGAAAATTCTAACACTCCTGTGAAAGGGTGTAATGTCTAAATTATGTTGTCTATTCCGTATAGAACATGGTTAGAGGAAATCTTGGAAGAATAAAATGAGTGACTTCTAGACTAGTTAAAATAGTTATTTGATGTCTTAAAGGTTAAAGCTTGAATCTTACTGTGAATTCCATAAAATAAATAAGATAACCTTAATGTTCATGGAGTCTAAAAGCCAAAAATTCATCATTCTGAAATTCATCCCGGTATAGGAATGCTACTTATTATCTTTGGTATCTTGATATCTCAATAGTAACATGAATGTAAAAAGAGTATTACTGATATTTGATGTCACAGAATATAACTAGTGGAAGTGCCAAGTCTTCTTAGTATCATTGCTAGGAAATGTGTTTGTCAATACCACGAAGGTGAAAAAGATAGGACCTATATTCATGCTGCTTGACAGAACCGAAGTCTAAGAATCCATCTCAGGGAAATATCTGGAATGGTTCTCTCCTGAATATTGCCAACTTGCACCATGGACACTAACTGTTACAAAGATAGGCATAAAACCCAAATTAGACCATTTAGAAATAGAATTTAATTTGTGAACTATATGTGATTGTTGATGAATGATCTTCAATACCTTGACTTATCTCTGAAGAGATTGGACATAGTTAATTATTTCATCAAGCATTCCTGATTTTCCTGTGATCTTATTACAACCTGGTACAAGATCCTGCAGATATTCCATTCTTTCACCGTTTTTTCTCTTCTTACCTGGAAATTAGACATGGGGATTAAAAACATTCCAAACTTTTTTCCCCAAATAGTAAATGGGAAAGTTAATGGAATCCCGAATCCTGATTAGTCTATTTACTCACTCTTTCAGCCAGACTGTGGCTATCTGTAGCCTGGCCTCGACGTGCTCGGACATGAATATGGTCAGGTTTCTGAACTTTAGAGACCTTCGAGTTTTCTTTGGATGTATCAGAAGGCTATTTCTGTTATTGGAAACGTTGGCTATAATCTTACTGCAAATGATGAGTCTTTTTAATCTTAGGACCACAAGGATTAATGTGCAATTACATTTAGTGGATCTGTTTACAGTTTACTTGTTTTTCCTGTAACTTTGACGTTGGCTTTTGGACCCTATATATATTGTTATCTCATTGTTGCTATGTTATAAAGTTTTGAAGGGTAAAATGTGGAGTTTGAAAAAGTTCAATGTTATGATGATTTTCTTGCCTCTAGTAAAATTTGATAAAACTACTAAGTTTTGAGTACTTTGATTCTAACTTCCTATTTTAAATTATGATAATTTTTTTATAACAATATATATATTCTTGGTTTAACATTTTTGGATTAACTTAATTTTTAAGGATTTGGGTAGCATTTGGACTTGGACATTTTTTAGACTTTAAATATTAACCTAAAATTTGGGTAGGATTTGGACCCGTATGAAGTATAAATATGGATGCTCATGCTTGTCATGTCATTCCATTTCTAGGTCATTTTATGATAAATTTTACTAGTAAACATGAAATATTTTAGAAAGTTAATACACGTTAACTTTATATGCTTCTTAACTAAAATAAATAGGAGTGATGGATAGGTCATGGATTGATATGATAGCACTGGCAGAGCTAGGCCCTAGAAGCCAGGAGGGGCACTACTCAATGGTATATATACTTTTGTTTTAAAGAAATAAACATTGATAAAGAATTGTATTTTCATATAAAAATATAAAAGTAACCATTACAATTGTACTCAACAAGAATTCATATTTTGAAATTGTCGAATGATTAATTCATTTTCTATTTCGATTTCTATTACAAACTTTTGTCAATTCAAGGTACTTTTTAAACTATTTTGTGTATCATTAAATTGTTTTTAAATGCCAAATATTTTTTTAAAAATGTATC
>JAOXNR010019653.1:0-26756 GCA_028571225.1 Parsonsia alboflavescens
ATTACTTATTTAGATTATAGTATTTTACACTTTTTCTCAGAAAATGATAGCCTTTTTGGGCATAAATCCCAACACATCTCATCAGGGTGAGCATCGCGGAAGTGAATCTCCTGTCTAGGCACATGAAATGCAGCATGGGAGTAAAAAAATGCCCAAAATATTTTGGTAGCTCTAGCATGTGTTCGAATGGACCTCTCCTAAATTGCTCCTCTACCCTGTGGTCAATCATCTCCGCTATCCATGAATACTTGTAGTGACAACTTATAGTCTTACCGGAAGGAATAACACAACTATGCCGGTAAGACCATCTCCCTCTACCATTGTCCATATCTTTGCAAATATATATAAATATATATATATATATATATTTATATTAAAAAAGTTAGATTGTCATTAAATTAAACTAAGTACGATAAATAAAATAGGCTCTAACAATTTGTTTTCGCATGAAAAGGTATTATTTAAATCCTAAACATAATATTTCACATAAAAATCTATAGTAATTTATTATTTAAAACCATTGTATAAAACTTTACTCAAAGTTTACCTGGAGTATTTTAATTTTAAAACATATTATAGTTATAACTTATTATTATTATTATTTTTAGTAGATAGACATTTGTGGAGTCATTATAATAATATTATTTTACTTTCTTAATATAAATTAATATGTATTTTTATTTATAAAAAAAATAAAATAAGTCGGGACAATCATTATAAAATATTAAGTATTAAAGCACATTGAATAATTAAATTCTATTATATACTGATAGTATAAACTACATTGTATAATAATTATAAATCATTGTAAAGTACAATGATAGTTTAATAATAATAATAATTATTATTATTATTATTTTTATTTAAGTTACAATTCATTTCATTTAGAATTTAATAATAATAATAATAATTTAAATTTAACTTAAATAATAATAACATTTTTATTTAATTTAAAATTTAATAAAATTAATTTTTATTTAATTTCAAATTTAATAATATAAATTTTTATTTTAATTAAAAATTTTATAACAATAATAATAATGATGATGATAATAATAATAATAATAATGGTTTTCAACTGAAGGTTGGATTAACCTTCTGTATTTTATCCAGAACTTCAAATTGATAATCCCGACCTTCAACGGGATTTAAAATTTAATAATAATAATAATAATCATAAGGTCGGATCGACCTTCCATATTTTATCTAGAACTTCAAATTGATAAACCCGACCTTCAACAGGATTTAAAATTTAATAATAATAATAATAATAATATTGGATTTCATCTGAAGGTCGGCCCGACCTTCCATAGATTATCCCGAACTTCCACAGTTTTAACCCACAAAGTTACTTCCCAATTCCAAACTCTAATTCCAACCTTCCCCAATCGTTTATCCCATAAATATGCCTAAAAATAGGCTTAACATTTCTCAATTATCAACAAAATTTTAAAAAACAAAAAAAGAAGTACAAACCGAAGCATATGACCGTTAAACATTTCCAGTTCAAAAGCAAAAAATAAAGTGATGACAGAACAATCATGGAGGGGAACAATCATAGCACAACCATTTGCATAATTATGGAGGGGAAAAATTTATAAATGACGCAAGGGGGACTTACTTGTAACCGAGGAGGTGACAGTCTAACTTTTTCTTTTCTGCCGCGATCTAGCTTCTTCTTCTTCGACAACAACATGCTAGCAGTAATCAAATTCCATGGCACTGGCAAGCTTGAATAAATGGGTTGTGAGAGGACTAAGGATAGACAATTGGGTATCCGTTGCGGGAAGTTCGTTTGAATGAGGGAACAACAAACCTGTTGGAATTCCTAGTGGCTTTGGGGAAGGTCGATTGAATGAGTTAAAAATGGGTCTTTTCCATTTGGTCAGTATACGGCATTTCTCAAATTGGGTATCCGTACCAATTTGGGTATACAGTGAAATTCACTAACTTGAAATGAGTAAAATTGAAATACCCGATTCAATTTCGAGTACTTTCGAGAATTTCCAAGATTATAAGACATGAGTTATAACATATATGAAATAAATAATTAGCAGAATAATTTATTATAAAAGAAAGTAAGTATTTTTTACCAATTTTTCAACTTCAGATTGTAATGAACAAAGAGAAGGTCTTTGAGTTTTTGATGTTCAAATTTATTTCTCTTTTTATGTGTATTCTTTCAAATACACTCCAATTCCTTTCATATCCTGATGAACTACTTATTTGCCAAAAAATACGAATTGCCAACTTCCTTAAATTTGGGGCTGAATAACCAAATATTTTCCACCACTTATCTAAAAAAAAGAAAGAAAAGAATTATTAAATGAATTAAAAAGAAAGAATTAAAAGACATAATAAAATTTTTGCGAGTGATGAAATTGCAAATAATTAAGTGATATTACCTAGTGGAAAAGAATCGTATATCTTTTTAGCTACCTCTGTACCAAATGTACCAATTTGATCTCTAAAAGTAATATTTTATTCAAGTAATTTACTCCAACCATCCCCAACACCCCCCCCCCCCCTTTTTCGTAACAACATCAATTAAACCACCCATAACATATGATTTATCACAAAAGTTTTCCCAATCAGATTGAAAAGCAGGATTCAACCAATATGCAGCAGCATGCATACTTTTCTTCAAATGCATATCCCATCTCCTTTTAATGATTTCGGTATGAAGTTTGTAATACCTTTTCTTTTGTCGGAATGTCTTTTTTATTGCCTTACGTTCCCCAAGCATGCCTTCAAATACATAACCTAAAGATGGTCTTTTATCACCATCAACAATTCTCAACAACCGCATCAAAGGTTCCACCACATTAACAATAACATGACAATCATTCCAAAACTTGTTATAAAACATAATTGAAACCACATCCTTTGCTTTTCTTTTCTATAAAAAATTTTGAATCACAGAACTCCTTTCAAGTCACCAAAGCCCTCAAGTCATCCATGTGTTTGTGAAGATTGTGAAGAGCGATGAAAGTGGTAGCAACCTAGTTGTACTTGGACAAACAATTTCAGTCCAATCCTTTCTTTTTCTAAACCAAATCAACCAAAACCCACGATTATAAACAAGTTTTGTCATTGAAGAACCTTTTTTAGCAAGAACCTTTACATGACTCAACTTACAAATATCCTGTAATAGTAAATTCAAGCAATGAGCAGCACATGACGACCAACTAATTGAAGGAGAAGCATCATTAATTAATTTTCCAACAGCCACATAATTTGCCCCACCATCACCACATGAACAACATTTTCCACACCAACCCATTTAATACTTTAAACAATTCAAATAAAGCTTGTGTACTCTTCAGAATGTTAGAAGCATCAACAGATTTCAAGAAAACAATACCACGAGGATAATAAACAAGAAAGTTGATTAATGTTCTTTGTCTAATATCAGTCCAACCATCACCCATTATAGTGCAACCAGCTTTTCGACACTCAATTTTCATAGAATCAATAAATAATTGTACTTCTTTTTTTTTTTGCATCATTCAATAAAGAAACTCTCAATTGATGATATGTAGGAGCCTTAAAACCTGGTCCTATGGAAGTCACAACATCAAACATTTGTTCAAAGTAAAGAGAATTGGATGCATTAATAGGCACATAAGCATCATAAAAAAACTTTGCTACTACCATACGTGCTCTATGAACTTTCTCTTTACTTGCAAGAACACTTTTTAAAGTTGGTTGAGATCCCGAAGCAATTCTTGAAGCAAAAAAATCATCTATTTGCCCTGTGCTCTTTCCTTTCTTCACTTGAGATTCAGTAAGTCTTAATTTACTGCTAGGTGTGGCTACATGTTGAATTTCTTGCACAGCATTATCATCCGCCTCAAAATTAGTAACATTAGGTCCATAAGGGTTCTCATAATCAAACTTCTCACCAATTTCTTTTCTCTTTTTAACAATGTTATCAAGATAATTTCCATTTGAAATTTTACATCGTGTGGAACCTTTGAACAAGCCCTAACCTGTCCCTTTTTTCCAGCTAAATGTTGTTTCATTCTATAAATTCCTCCACCTTTGCAAATAAACTCACAATATAAACAACTAAGCACATTCTTTCCATCGAAAACCTTTTGACTTACATGATTCCACACTTTGTCTTTTTTACCTTGTCCACTCCCAACTGAAGGTTGATCCGATGGAGTAGCTAATTGGATAGTTGACTTAGTATTCGAATAATCCATTAAATCTATAAAAAAAAAAAGAAATTGGATTAACAATTTTACAAACTGTCATTTTATATTGTATTTTCAATATGACAATATGTTCCTGCTGTATCATACAAAAAATGAAAAAAAAAGGTCAAAAGTTCCTGATATGACTTTAAAGTTTACATAGCTGCAGGAGATAAATCAAGCCCAAAAGAATGAAAGCAAAAACAGCCAACAAGAAGGAAAACCAAATAATCTTTACACTTTACAGCCTGTCTATTTGAAATTAATTATCACAAATGAAAGAGAAAATAACTCCAATGTTCAAATTTCAGAAGTTATAGGGAAGAAAAATAAAGAAGAAAGAAAAATGAAGAGAACAAGACAGAGAGGATAAGAATTACATAACTGCATTAAACACTAATCAAAAATCCCCAAATCATCACAATTTCAACTCAAGTCAACATTCAGTCACAACATTTAGCAGTAAGCCAGTAACCATTAACTCATACCTGACCATCATTCAAAATTCAAACTTCATCCAAATTTAATTCTAATCACCCATCCTCAGCCACAACTGACAAGACCAATTAATTTCCCGATAGAGATTAGGTAAAGAAAAAACAAAAAACGAATAATAGATAGGTAAAAAAAACAAAAACCGAATAACAGATCGGCCATAAGAAAGCAATACCAATTAGCTAGCAACTTATTGAACAAGGGAATAAAGAGAGCATTATCAAATAATAGATCAGCCCAGCATTTTTGACTATCGAGCTAGAGATTCCTTCTTCTATTTTTGAGCTTAAGCCAGACTGAGTCGAGAGTCGAGAGAAGAAGACAGGGCCAGTCGATAATGGAATTCTTCTCTTGATTCTCTTGCATCTTCAGCAATTCAGCTGAGAGCTCAGCCTTTTTTTCTTTCTTTTTTCTTTCTCTTTCAGACGTTCAGTTCAATCATCTGAACTCTAAAGAGCAGTAGAAGAACAATCTAGTTCAAGTCCTTAGGTTTAAGACAAAATTTTTTTTCCCAATCTAGTTGTCTGGCTTTTTAATTTTTTCAATTCGACCCCCAATAGTTTAATAATTTAACTCGACTGATTCAATCCTCAACTGGCCAGTTCATATCGATTTTGCAAATTTAGCACGGTTTTCTTCAAAATCGATTTTCAGATACCAATCAGATCGATAAAGGAACTGATCAACAGTTCAACCTATCAAACCGACTGGTACGCTTCGATCCAATAAACATTATCTATACCTATTTTGACTTTTCCTATTGAAAGAAAAAGGGAAAAAACAAAACTAACCTTTAATTCACTTTTAACATATAGTTACTTGTTTCCCCTCAATATTGAAAACATTCCCAACTATCATTGTGCTACTGTAAAACTGAATTGAAGATTAGAACTGCCATCATTGATGATGTTTCATTCAATAGAAGTCTAGAAAGCTTCACTTGAAACGAACCCATTCAGTGGTGCGTTGAGTTTGGGAAAGTTTTTTTTTTTCTTCTTCTTCACAAGACCAAGGTAGTGGTTGAAGCTGAGAAGATCGGTTTAATTTTTCATTTTTGCTGTTATGGTGATTAATGCTAGTGTTATGATTTTTAAGTGTCTTTGGGTACTGGTGCTTATTTGTTTTATAGAGATCAAGCTCCAATAATGCCTCCGGGACCGATCACAAGAGCAAGGGCATCAAGGATGAAGAGGTCACTGGTGGCATTCATACAAAATCAAGCGGAATTACTTGGCTTTTAAGTCATCTTCAAGGAGGCAAAGCTTGATGAAGGACATACAAGGAAAGAATATAACTTGTGGGTGATTCAAGGCCCTAAGGATGATGAGAGGAGGATTCTAAATGTAGGAAAAGGCATTGGAGACCTCATTTATGAAGTTGATAAGCCTAAGAAGCCTTGGAATGAAGATGACATGAAGAAAAACGAAGCTAGAGCGGAGATAGTGCAAAAGAGAGCCGAATGACCAGAACAGAGGCCATCTGGCAATCCACATCTAGCACTGGATGCTCACTAGAACTTTCCAGTAGCAATCCAACCTCCCATCCAGTGCTGCACAATTCCAAGCCGACGTCAGATAGGGTCCCCTTTACACACCCATATGCGATGTTTTCTTGAATTCTATCAACTTTCCTTCATTTTTTTCGGACCTTAATTGTAAGACTTATTTAGGGCTTTCATTCAGGTTTCTCATTACTTGCACTATATATAGACCCTCATATGTAATAAGAAGACTTAACTCTTGACAAACAACTTTCCTTTGGAATTAATCCAAAAACAAGATCAAACTTGGTCTTTGAGAGTATTCTTAGAATTTCCTCCCAGGGTTCTTAGTCATCTCAACTTGGGCTTTCAATTACTTGGGTGAGGTATTGAGTAGTCTCTACTAATCAAGAGGATGGTTGTTGTGGATTCTTCTACGAAGGTGTTCCTAATCTCCCACACAAATCTTTGATGAGTCCTTTTCTTTACACTTGATTGGTTTCTTGCTTCTGCGTAAACAAACCTTCAACCTTCAAGGAATCACATTATCCTTTTGTATTAGAGCCTAGGTTATCATCAATGGTTTGACTATCTTACTTTCTTTCTTTGTTGTTATGTGCTAAGATCATATTTGTGATCTTTTATGTTTGTTGAAGTGTTTATCTATGTCTACAAAAAAAAAAAAGAAGAGTTCTTGTTCTTGAAAGTTCAAAAAAAGAAAAGAGAAAAAAGAAAAAAGAAAAAAGAAAGAAAGAAAGAAAGTGCCAATTTTGAATGAAATTTTGAGATTTCATGTTGAATTGTATTAGAATTTGATTGGGTTGAAGTTGAATTGAAGTCCTATTATGTTTAAGTTGCCTATTATCTATCAAATTTTCATTGCCCTCTAGGAATTATGTTTAAGGGAATTATGTTTGTTGAATTCATTAACAACTTGGATCACATTTTCATTGCCCTCTAGGTGTTTGATGAAATGCCCCTTTGAAAATTTCTTGAATTCGAAGTGTTTGTTCCTTCGCATTGAATTGGTTGACCTTAATTCTTTGAAACTTTACTTCTTGACTCCTATTTGAAGATCATCAATTGATCAACTAATTGATATGTGTGGATCATTTTGGCATTCTTGCCTAAGTGATTTGCAATTGCTTTTGTGAGTTGAGTAAGAACTTGAAAGAGGAATAAGAGTGGAAAAAGGCATTAGGGTTGAGATCAATAGAGGGAGAAGAAGCCAATTGAAAGAGTGAAACTTGAGAGAAAAGTGAGGACAAATTCCCCTATTTTTCTTGATTTTTTTTTGAAGGCCTTTTATAACACAAGGAGCCTCACCATCTTCACAAGCATCAAATGTGGGAGAGGTCAATGTTGTTCTATCCACCATCTTGGAGAGAATGGAGAACATGACAAGGGAATTCTAGACAAACATTTGAGAATTAAGGGGAGATGTCAAAACAAGGATGGACCAATTGAAGGAAGAATGGACACTATGGAGACCCTTCCTCCGATTCCTCCTTGAGAAACCAAATGCCACCAAGGGGAAGAGGAATAGGACATCACCAATGAGCCCAACCAAGAAGACGGAACTACCAAGAGCAACATGAGGGAGAAGAAAGTGCAAATGAAGAAGAATTTAATGAGTTCTATGTCGATGATAGACCAAGGAGGCCAAGAAGAAAAGAAGAAGTGGGAGAGGTCAATGTTGTTCTATCCACCCTTTTACGGAGGAGATGACCCCAATGCCTACTTGGATTGGGAAAGACTAGTAGAATCCATATTTGAGTGCCATAACTACTCCGAAGAGAAGAAGATCAGGCTTGCAATTTTTGGGTTTTCGGAGTATGCTATCATTGGTGGTAGTGATAGCTAGGCGAAGACAAGAAGCACCACCAATTACAACTTGGGAAGAAATGAAGAGACACATAAGAAAAAGATTTGTGCCTAGACATTACCGAAGAGATCTCCATCACAAGATTCAAACACTCACTCAAGGCTCTAAGAGTGTTGAAGGCTCTAAGAGTGTTGATGCCTATTACAAGGAAATGGAAGTTACCTTGATAAGGAGCAGTCCAGTGGGTGAAGAAGAGACGGCTACAATGGCAAGATTTCTTCATGGCTTGAACAAGGAGATAAGTGACATTCTTGAATTGCAACAATATGAAGATTTGGAAGAAATGGTGCAAAAGGCAATCAAGATTCAACGACAAGTAAAGAATAGGAGGACATGCTATGGGAAAACCTATGGCACATCAAATTATGGCCAATCATCTTCCAAGACCACCAACACATGGCCTAAGAAGTAGCAAGGAGTGACCAAAGCTACCACCAAGGAAGAGGTGCCCAAGTCAAAATTCGGTGAAGCTAAGGCCCCCTCAAGGGGATAAAGGTAAAACTCAACTTCCACCTTTCAAAGCTGGAGAAGTTAAATGCGTTAAATGTCAAGGATTTGGCCACTTTGCGAATCAATGTCCCAATAACAGATTTATTATTATGGATAAAAGGGTAGTTGAATCCACTAGTGAAAGGGAAGAAGAGGAGTGAGAGGTGGAAATTGGTGATGGGAAGGGGGATGAAGAAAATGAGAGTGATGGTATTCTTGAGGGTCAATTGAACATAGCGATTAGGAGAGTCCATAGTGCTCAAGCTGAGGAAGAAGATGAGTTGCAAAGAGAAAATTTGTTTCATTCTAGATGTATGATTAAGGGAAATTTGTGTAGTCTCATTAAGGATAGTGGTAGTTATGTCAATGTGGCTAGCAAATATATGTTGGATAGGTTGAAGCTTCCATATATTGATCATCCAAAGCTATATAGGTTACAATGGCTCAACGATAGTGGGGAAGCTACGGTTGGGAAACAAGTGAGGATAGCTTTCTCCATGGGGAAGTATAGTGATGAGATCCTTTGTGATGTGGTTCCTAGGCAAGCTACTCACCTACTTCTTGGAAGGCCTTGGCAATATGATAGGATGGTCACATTTGATAGAGACAAAAACAAGTATACTTTTGAGTTTGAGGGGAAGAGAGTTCACTTGAACTCCTTGAAACCACATGAAGCTTACCTGGATCAAAAGAGATTGCTTGAAAAGATGAGAGAATACTATGAGGGAAAAGAAAAGAGAAAGACAAAAGAGACCAGAGAGAGGTCGAGAGAAAGGGAAAAAGAAAAAGAGAGACCATAAGAAATTGAGTGGAAAAGGAGAGAAGAAGAAAACAAGAGTGAAAAGAAAGTAAGCTTCTATGCAAAAGAAAGAGAGGCAAAGAGTGCATTCTTGGGCTATAAGCCTATGATTCTTCTAAGGTACAAACACTCCTTGAACTCTAATGCTATTAATGCTAACAATTCTTCTTCTAGTCTTGTTTCCCCTTATTTGCAAGAGTATCAAGATCCTTTTCCGTACGAGTTGCCACTTGAATTGCCACGTTTGAGAGGAATTGAACTTCAAATTGATCTCATTCCCGGAGTTCCACTTCCCAACAAGGTGGCCTATAGAACAAATGGAGAGAAAGGAGCTACAAAGGCAAGTGGGAGAGCTTCTAGCTAGAGGATACATAAGGGAGAGCTTGAGCTCATGTGCAGTTCTCTTGTTGTTGGTGCCCAAGAAAGATGGCTCATGGCACATGTGTATTGATTGTAGAGCAATTAACAAGATAACAATAAAATATCTCTTCCCTATCCCTAGGTTAGATGATATGTTGGATGAGTTGAGTGGTAATACTTGTTTTTTAAAGATAGATTTAAAAAGTGGCTATCATCAAATTAGAATGAAAGAAGGTGATGAATGGAAAACCTCATTTAAGACTAAGCATGGCTTATATGAATGCCTTGTTATGCCCTTTGGTCTCACTTATGCACCTAGCACTTTTATGAGATTAATGAACCATGTTCTTAGGTATTGCATTGGTAGATTTGTTGTGTCATATTTTGATGACAACATAGTCTATAGAAAAAATGTGTATAAGCATCTTGATCATTTGAACTACGTGTTTGATGTGCTTAGGAAAGAACATTTGTATGCCAATTTGAGTAAATGTTCCTTTTGTTTAAACAAAGTTATATTTCTTGGATATATTGTTTCATCTAATGGTGTACATATTGATGAAGAGAAGGTGAAAGCTATAAAAGAATGGCCAACTCCTAAAAGTGTAAGTGAGGTAAGGAATTTCCATGGGTTGGCATCATTTTATAGAAGGTTTGTTACTCATTTTAGCACAATTGCAGCCCCGTTAATGGACATAATCAAGCTAAGAGCTAAGTTTAGGTGCAAGAGAGAACAAGAACAAGCGTTTCAATTGCTTAAGGCTAAACTTGCTTGTGCCCCCATTCTTTCTTCACTCGATTTCTCTAAAGTGTTTGAAATGGAATGTGATGCATCGGGAGTGGGGATAGGAGTGGTTTTAATGCAAGAGGGTAGACCAATAGCATACTTTAGTGGAAAACTTAATGTTGCTACTTTGAATTACACCACTCATGACAAAGAACTCTTTGCTTTGGTTAGGTCATTACGCAATTAGCAACATTATCTATGGCTATGGGAGTTCGTGATTCACACCGATCATGAATCCCTTAAACACTTGAAGGGACAAACCTAGTTGAGCAAAAGACATGCTAAATGGGTAGAATTCATAGAGATGTTCCAGTATGTGATCAAGTATAAGCGAGGTAAAGAAAATATTGTTGCGGATGCATTCTCTACAAGGTATACCTTGATTGTACAATTGGTGCTAATTTGCTTGGTTTTGAGATAATTAAGAAGTTGTATGTTGATGATGATGATTTCAAAGATATGTTTATCGCTTGTGGGAAAGGTGTGCAATATAAGTTTTATTTGCAATATGGCTATTTGTTTAGAGAAGATAAGCTTTGTGTGCGTAAATGTTCCTTGAGGAGATTATTTGTCATTGAGAGTCATGGAGGAGGCCTAATGGGACATTTTGGCATCTCTAAGACTTTGAGCATATTGCAAGAACACTTTTATTGGCCTCATATGAAAAGAGATGTAGTGAAAGTGTGTGAAAATTGCATTGTTTGTAAGAAGGCAAAATCTACTCTTAGACCACATGTATATATGCCTTTAAAAAACCTAATGCTCCTTGAGAAGATGTATCTATGGATTTTGTGCTTAGGTTGGATTCAATTCTTGTGGTAGTTGATAGATTTTCTAAGATGGCTCACTTCATTGCATGCACTAAAGTTGACGATGCTCACAATGTGGTTACCTTACTCTTTAAAGAAATTGTTAGATTGCATGGCATTCCAAAAACCATTGTGAGTGATAGGGATACGAAGTTTTTAAGTTCCTTTTGGAAAGTCTCTTGGGGGAAACTTGGAACAAAATTGTTGTTTTCTACTACTTGTCGCCCTCAAACGGAAGTAGTTAATAGGACCTTGGGTACTATGCTTAGGGCCATCATCAAAAGGAATTTGAAGTCTTGGGATGATTGCTTACCATTCATTGAATTTGCTTATAATAGATGTGTGCATTCTTCAACTCATTTTTCTCCTTTTGAATTGATGTATGGTTAATGCTTTAACTCCTATAGATTTAACCTTTTTACCTTTGACTGAAGTACATAGTATAGATGGCAAGCGGAAAGCGGATTTAGTGAAGCAAATGCATGAACAAGCTAAGGAGAACATTCAATTGCAAAACCTATGCTATGCCAAGTAACACAACAAAAGTAGAAGGCCTATGAGATTTGAAGTGGGAGAATGGGTATGGATTCACCTAAGGAAAGAAAAATTTCCACAAGCTAGAAGGATTAAACTTGATCGAAGAGGAGATGGTCCCTTCCAAATCATCCAGAGGATACATGACATTGCCTGCAAAGTTGATCTTTAAGGTAAATATTAGGTTAGTTAAGCTTTTAGTGTTAGTGATCTCTCTCCTTTAGATGTAGGCGATCAAGATTCAAGGACGAATCCTTTTGAGGAGGGGGCTAATGATAGAGATCAAGCTCCAACAATGCCTAAGAGACTGATCACAAGAGCAAGGGCATCAAAGATGAAGAGGTCATTGGTGGCATTCATACAAAATCAAGAGGAATTACTTGACTTTGAAGTCATCTTCAGGGAGCAAAGCTTGATGAAGAACATATAAGGAAAGAATATAACTTGTGGGTGATTCAAGTCCTTGTGGATGATAATGGAAGGATTCTAAATGAAGGAAAAGGCATTAGAGACCTTATATGTGAAGTTGGGAAGTGTAGGAAGGCTTGGAATGAAGATGGCACGAAGCAAAACGAAGATGGCATGGAGATAGCACGAGAGAGAGCCAATTAACCAAAACAGAGGCCATCTAACCCTCCATAGCTGCATATCATGCACCGGATGAGAGCACTGAATGCTCACTGGAAATTTCTAGTAGCAATCCAGCCTCCCATCTGGTGTTGCACAATTCTAAGCTAATGCTGGATAGGGTCCCTTCTACACACCCTTATGCGATGTTTTCCCGAATTCTATCAACTTTCCTTCATTATTTTTGGTCCTTAAACATTATTAAGATTTATTTAGGGCTTTCATTAGGGTTTCTCAGTACTTTCACTATATATAGACCCTTATATGTAATAGGAAGACTTATCTCTTGACAAACAACTTTCTTTTGGGATTAATCCAAAAATAAGATCAAACTTGGTCTTCGAGAGTGTTCTTAGAATTTCCTCCCTTAGTCACCTCAACTTGGGCTTTCAATTACTTGGGTGAGGTATTGAATAGTCTCTACAAATCAAGAGGATGGTTGTTATGGATTCTTCTACAAAGGTGTTCCTAATCTTCCACACAAATCTTTTTCTTTACACTTGATTAGTTTCTTGCTTGTGTGAAAACAAACCTTCAGCTTTCAAGGAATCACATCAGTTTTGTATTGCTTGTTTGGTGTAAGGAAAGAAAGAAGGAGGTTGCAGAGTGTTTCGAGTTAAGTTAACCTGGATTTGGTTCCAAAAGTTTCAATGGTCGAGCCGAACTTCAGGGAGTCCCAGTCCGACCTTCAGGATTTTGCTTCGATATAAATATCGGAAGGTTGATTTATCTTAAAATATATATATATATATATATTGTAAGATAAATCAACCTTCCAGAGGTATGATCTGACCTTCGAGCAATTTTTGTTTAGGATGAACTAACCTTCCTGACCAAAATCTGACCTTTGAAACCTGCGTTCCAACGTTTGAACTTTTATTTAATTTTTATTTTCTCTACACTTCTTAGTTTCAAAAAAAAAAAAAAAAAGAAGATAACTAGACCCTTCTTTCTCTCTATTGTTTTTTAAAGTTATTTCTCCAAATTTTTTACCTATTATTTCCTATATTTCCTTAATATATTTTTTATTTGGATTCTTGCATGAATGGATTACATTAAAATTGCTAATCACGATGGTTCTTTAAGTGGAAGAGTGCGTAACGTAGTCGTACCAAACGACATTAGTTATGATGTTAGGAGAACTATGGCAAACTGCATGAAGATTGAGTTAAACTAATTCAACATATAAATTTCAATTGCATCCAGATTATCTAATAGAAGTATTAACATAAAGGAAATTGAAGATATATACAGGGATCATGTATTTGAAGGGGGAAGCTGATCATAAAATGGTGATTGTTAACAAAATTGAAAGATTACATTAGTGTGGTGGTGATCCTGCAAGGGGTGATTTTTTTTAATGCATATCAAAGGAATCCGAACGGGACATTCTCACCTCTAAACGATGAACTTGGGCCATTCGGAAATATTCGCATTGATGATGAAGAAGAAGAAGAACACATTCGCAATGTTGATGATGTCGTCCCCGACAATTTTGACAATGGGGTCAAATGCTTAGTTCCTTTTGAGCAATTTTTATCGGACCCTTCAAATTACTATTTAACTGAAGAACACAACAGTAGACAAAACTTAGCAGAAATTTCCGAAAGGCAGAAACTTTTTAGCTTAAGATTCTTCTTGCTAACTGAACTTGTTACCGCATGCTAAAAGTAGAACTATTAAACTGAAGTAGAGACACGAAGAAACAGTAGAACATTCTTGTGACTTTGTTGAAGCTAATTTCAGAGATTCCTGAAGAGAATTCTAGAAATTCTTTTTAAGAGATTCCTGATTGCTGCATGGAGGGTTGGAGTATGATGATCTGGCCACTAGGTTCTTGCATGAAGGACAGCAACTTCATGCACGAAAAGGCTAAGGAAAACTACACTGAAACAGAACTGTACATCCGAAAAGGACACCAGCATGGTAGAATATTTTTGATAGATCTTTCCTTGCTGCTGTAACCGAACTGTAACTGCCACTTATAATTCCCTGTGTAAACTTTGAGGCTGCCAAATTGCTGAGATGACTAGGACTCCATTTTTGAAGATGAGGAACCCGGATCTTTGCTTGAAGGAGAAGTCTTTTCTTCATAAAATTTTTGTGCCAAATGATAGCATTGATAAGCTTCTGAAAGTGGAACCTCCCAGTGTGCTGGGTATCCATCTCAAACAATGCCTTCTTCAGGTTGGCTATTTTCTTCTAAGATATTTGCATAATTGAAACTTGGTGGTTCTTCTAGAGAAGCATTCTTGGACTTTAAGTAAACAAGGAGCTCATCTCGAGCTAGTTGCATGGACGGTTGAGTCAAAGGTGGTTTTGTTAAAATCCATTTACTGATCTGTGGATAAGGGCTTAGCTTGAAATAAGTGTTCTAGAAATTCATATGCTTTGTCATAACATAATTCAAGTGTTCAATCTACACTTGATATGTCTTTCCCCGATCAACATGAAGCTTTTGGCAACAATCTTCGTACCAATCCTGAGTGGACTAAAAGAGAGTGAGATAGTGCTACAATAATGTATTAGAAAACTGATTAGGATTGACAAAGAAGATCTTGAACTAATGTATTTTGATCTTTATGGCATAATAGCAAATAATTGCTAAAGTCCATAGATATCGGAATTTATCTTCTGACATAGGACCTGCATGAGAAAAATGCATGATGTTGTCGAAGGGTTGATTTGGGTCGAAGAATACATCATGGAATCGATTTTGCTCTCGACAGGTTAAGGCTTGGTGTTTAAACACTGATTTTTCTGGCATATTCTTTGACTTGGTCAATTGTATCACAATGGGCATGTTCAGGTGGATAAAATTCTAGGATAGTGAAGATGATTGGTATCTGTTTGGGTAGGCTTCCAAAGAATAGGGTAGGCAAAGGTTTCCTTTTTGGTCTTGATACCAAGTCGGCCAGGATATTGGACTCTCCTTTGATATGTTGAACTTGGAACTGGTATTTGGAGAACCAATCTTTCAGGCAAAGGAGTTGAGGTTCAGGAATGGCTTTGTTTTTTAATTCCATGATCTTCGGGAAAGAGGAGTTATGCATCTGCACTGTAAACTCATAACTGATCAGATGAAATTCAAATGTTTTGATACCATACTTGATTGCCAAAATCTCCTTGATGGTGGTGTGGTAGTGCTTTTCTGCATCTTTGAACTGGCCGTTGGCATGACCGCAATAATGTTTCTGGCATTTGAGTTCTTCAATGATGATTGCTCCCCAAAACTCATCACTTGCATCCGTCTGTAAGATCCTGTGACCAGTGGATGGAATATGAAGGGGAAGAGGTTTCTAACACATTTGTTTGAGGGCTTGGATGGCTAGGGTTAGTTCTTGACTCCAGGGAGGTGGTTCCTTTTTAAGGAGTTTGGATAACTGACTGGTGTATTTGGTGGAGTTTGAAACAAAAGCTTTGATGTAGTTGATGATGCCGAGGAACTGCTGGATTTCTTTTACAGACAGGTTTTCATCAGGAAAGGAAGGAATGGCTTCAACAGGTGAGGACCTGGTTGGATTTTGCCATCAAAGATTTTCGTACCAAGATATTAAACCTCATGAAGGCCGATGGAGCTTTTCTTTTTGATATCATGATACCTTGAGTTTTGACAATGTCAAAGAACTGTTCTAACAGTCCTTGGAAAAAAGCAGGATATCATCAATGTAAATCAAAGCACTGTGAACAATGGGCTGAAAAATCTTTATCATTGTTTTCTGAAAAATTGAAGGAGCCATCGTTAGCCCAAATGGCATCACCTTCCATTGATATTGAGCATTAGGAATGCAAAAAGCAGTTTTATAACGTTCATCAGGTGCAATTCCTAATTGCCAAAACCAGCTTTTAAATCAAACTTTGAAAATATTTTTGCTCCCGCCAAATGAGTAAAAAGGCTCTAAATAATTGGGAGCAAAAATTTATCATCTTTTAAAAATTGGTTTAAAGGTTTGTAGTCGATGACTAACCTCTTCTTACCTCTGACTTGCTCACTTCTTTTGTTCGCGTAAAAGGCTTGACAAGCCCAACTAGAATTAGTTGGCTCAATCAGTCCTTACTGTAACAGTTGTGCACACTTTTCCTGAGCAAGTTAAGATCATTGGGAGTCATCTCGGGATGTGTTGCTTTGGTTAGGTTGATGTCCTCATTAAGCTTAAAGGGAATCTTAACAAAGAATTCTTCATTTCTCCAAAGTGGGTTTTTATGCTTAAAGTCAGCGTGAGAATCTGTACAAAAATCTTTTAACATGTTAGCTATCAACAAAAATTTACCAGTAGTATTAGAAATAGCATACATATTAGTAACAGGTGTAAAGGGTTGAAAGTGATGTTTATATCGGATCCCGTGAAGAAGGACTCTCAATCTTTTGGCTGTGTCATATACATCACATCCGATAAGAACATCTTCACCATGAAGCTTATTCCCGAAAACCTTGATCCAGATTATGCAATCTGGGAAGAATTTTATTTCAACTGGGTGTTTAGAAATGAGACTGCCTTGGAAAATTTCTCCATTAGTGGCTTGAAATCGGGCATCAGTGTTTGTCTAGAATTCAGTTAGGAAAATATTTGGATTCGTCGTTGGTTTCATGGCACCCATGTCTAAGAACCCCATAGCCTTGACTGGTTGGGCATACGTAGATGTTAAAAGAGAAACCTGCACATGTGGAGGATGAATATCAGTTATTGAAGAGATATCTAAAACATTATTAACAGTAAAAGCAAGTAAACATGATTCCTCATCCAAATCATTTTCTAATTTTTCAAATTCAGAATCTATAATTTCGATGGCAAAAGCAGTATCTTGGTCGGGATGGCTTTGCTCTGAGAACACCGATTCAACATCAGATTCTGGATGATCCACCATCAATTGTGAAATGAGCTTTGAAGACTCGGCTTTCTTATTTGGACAATTCCTTGCGAAATGGCCTTTCTTCATATAGAAGAAATACCTATCGGACTTTCGTTTGGTTGAAGCCTTCCAGCTAAAGCACTTGAGGTCGTTCTTGGATTTGTTCCTTTTCTGCTTAGGAGACCTCTTCTTTGTGGGCTTATAATTGCATTTCTTTGTCTTTGGGCAATCAATTTCATAATTTTTGTGGTGAATCTTTTCGAGCTTCTTCTTTCCATGACAGAAGTTGTCAACGACCTTTCTTCTTTCACAGAGCTTTTCTAGGCAAGTGAATGTTGCTTGAAGGATCTCTGAAAGTCCAAGATTCGCCAATGGGTTTCCAGAGAGCTCAATCATTTTGTTCAACTCGGGCTGGATCTCTTATGGAAGTGATGAAATGTACACTTGTTTAAGATTTGGATCTCTCATTCCACCAAAGCAGTAGTAGATTTTTGTCATCCTTTTGTAGTACCTATTGGGGTCTTTAGGCCTTAAAGAACAAAATTTCATCTTGAAAAAATCTTGTCTTGCCTGTTTCATTTCGAAAGAGAAATCACCTACAAATTCATTGAATATTATGTTCATCCATTGATCTAAAGAACCTGTAAGTAAAATATTTCTCTCAATAGCATCTGATGAAATGAACCACTCATACAGAGTACCAATAGAAAGACTAAGGAATTCAAATAGAATGCTATTCAAAGGTATTCCCACTCATGATGACATCTCTTGGAATCCTTCACGTCTCCTGCTGATGGAAACATCATCAAAAGTGAAATAAGTTGTTTTTTGAGCCTTCTCCGGAGAAGCGGGTTGTGGAGGTGGTGGTTGATTTTCTACCATGGACTCATCTCCATCATCTTCTTCATAGTCATGAAATTCAACAGGTGTTGTTGATCCTGAGGGACCTGGGGTAGTCATAAGGATCCCTGAAACGTCCATCTTCTCATCTCCTGAGTCAGTGTACCCAGAAATGCTCCTTGAGGATGCTTCGGACATGGATTCTTGATTCGACTCAGAAATGCTTCCTAAGGATGCCTTGGACATAGATTCTTCCTCTGAACTGTCAGATGATGTTGGATTATTAACAGCTTGATAAGACACCGTCAGTGGCGAAGCTAGATTTGCTAAAGAAGAGCCAGGCTATTGGAAAGAACTTGCTGGAGTAGGTTCTCTAGTTTCTTCTTTCTTAGGAGTAGCATCAGGTTGGACTAGAGCCTTTGCCTTCTCCCCCTGAGGATATCTTGTCCCTTGTGGTCGGAATGTTTCCGATTGAGGAGTTGAGCGTGAAGGTTTCTACTTTGACGTCGGATGGACATAAAGGTGTTCTTTGGCCTATCTCTTACAAAAATTGCAGTCGAGAATACTATAATCTCGTATTCTTTCAGCTCCAGGTCGAGCAGGGTTCAACAGTTAACCAAAAAGTGGTGTTGGTGTGTGGAAAGTTGGTGAATTATTTGCAACGTCGAACATAGGGAACCCTTGTGATGGAATTATAAGGAATAGGAACAGTTCGGGACTTTTTTCTTTCATAGTTCTCAATTTGTCTCTTTAGTTCGCTTATCTCTTGGCATTTTTGTTGATAGCTAACATGTTAAAATATTTTAGTGCATATTCTCAAGCCGACTTTAAGCACAAAAACCCGCTTTGGAGAAATGAAGAATTCTTTGTTAAGCTTCCTTTTAAGCCTAATGAGGACATCAATCCAACCAAAGCAACACATCCCGGGAAGACTCCCGATGATCTTAAAGTTGCTCAAGAAGAGTGTGCACAACTGTTACAGCAAGGACTGATCGAGCTAACTAATTCTAGTTTGGCTTGTCAAGACTTTTCCGTGAACAAAACAAGTGAGCAAGTTAGAGGTAAGAAAAGGTTAGTCATCGACCACAAACAGTTAAACCAGTTTTTCCGCTCCCAAGGATTCAAAACCTTTTTACTCATTTGGCGGGAGTAAAACTATTTTCAAGATCTGCTCTCTTGATCTGCCTAGGAATCTCGATCATGGTGGGAGCCTCAATGAGGTTGAATAACTTGGTGTGAAAATCTCTGACAGCAAAATCCAACCAGGTTCTCACCTTGTTGACACACTTCCTTCCTTTCCTGATAAAAACCTATCTGTAAAAGAAATCTAGCAATTCCTCAACATCATCAACTACATCAAAGCTTTCCTTCCAAACTCCACCAAATACACCAGTTAGTCATCCAAACTCCCAAAAAGGAAACAACCTCCTTGGAGTCATGAACAAACCCTAGCCGTCCAATCCCTCAAACAAGTGTGTAAGAAGCCTCTTCCACTTCATATTCCATCCATAGGTCACAGGATCTTACAGACAGATATGTAAGATGAGATCTGGGGAGCAATCCTCATTGAAGAACTTAATGGCCAGAAATATTATTGCGGTCATGCCAATGACCAGTTCAGAGATGCAGAAAAGCACTACCACACCATCGTGAAGGAGATTTTGGTAGTCAAGTATGGTATCAAAAAAATCTGAATTCCATCTGATCAGTTTTGAGTTTACAGTGTAGATGGATAACTCTTTCCCTAAGATCATGGAATTCAATAACAAAGCCATTCCTGAACCTCAACTCCTTCGCTTGAAAGATTGGTTCTCCAAATACTAGTTCCAAGTTCAACATATCAAAGGAGAGTCCAATATCCTAGCCGACTTGCTATGCAGACAAAAAAGGAAACCTTTGCCTACCCTATTCTTTGGAAGCCTACCTAAACCGATACCTATCATTTTCACTAGCCCATTGTGACACAATTGACCAAGTTAAAGAATAAGCTTGAAAAACCGTGTTTCAACACCAAGCCTTAACCTATGGAGAACAAAACCGATTCCATGATGTATCCTTCGACCCAGATCAACCCTTCAGCAACATCATGCATTTTTCTCATGCAGGTCCTATGTTCGAAGATAAATTCCGGTATCTGTGGACTTTTACAATTCTTTGCTATTATGCCATAGAGATTGAAATACATCAGTTCAAGATCTTCTTTGCCAATCCTAATCAGTTTTCTAATACATTATTGTGGCACTATCTCTCGCTCGACATTGTTATGAAGATTGCTGCCAAAAGCTTCACAGTGATCTAGGAAAGACATATCATGTGTACATTGTACACATGGATTATGTTATGACAAAGCATATGTATTTCCGGAAGACTTATTTCAAGCCAAGGCCTTATCCACGGATCGACAAATGGATTTTCACTTAACCATTTTTGACTCAGCTGTCCACGCAACTAGCTCGAGATGAGCTCCTAGTTTACTTAATGTCCAAGAATGCCGCTACAGAAGAACTACCAAGTTTCAAATATGCAAATATCTTTGAAGAAGACAGCTAGCCCAAAGAAGACAATGTTTGGGATGGGTACCCAGCACACTAGCAGGTTCCATTTTCAAAAGCTTATCACTGCTATCATTGGGCACAAAAATTTTATGAAGAAAGGACTTCTCCTACAAGCAAAGATCCTGGGTTCCTGATCTTCAAGGATGGAGTCCTAGTCATCTCAACAATTTGGCAGCCTCAAAGTTCCCACTGGGAATTATAAGTGGTAGCTACAATTCAGTTACAACAACAAGGAGAGATCTGTCAAAAATATTCTACCATGCTAGTGTCCTTTTCAGTTGTACAGTTCTGTTTCAATTTAGTGTTCCTTAACCCTTTCATGCAAGAACCAAACGGCCAGATCATCATATTCTAAAACTCCATGTAACACCAGAAGAAATCGGGAATCTCTAAAAAAGAATTTATGGAATTCTCTTCAGGAATCTCTGAAAATCTCTTCAATAAAGTCACAAGAATGTTCTACTGCTTCTTAGTGTCTCTACTTCTGTTTAATAGTTCAACTTTCAGCATGCAACAACAAGTTCGGTTAGCAAGAAGAATCTTAAACAGAAAAGTTTCTGCCAAAGATTTTCATGGTTGAAACGAATCTCTCCCTACTCTCTCTCTCTGTCAGGAACATTGTACCTGTCCAGCATCTCATGGTACATCTTCTCTACAAACTTAACTTTATTTTCAAATTAGCTGACTCTGTTGTCGATTCTGGTCAACATGCGGTTCTGGGCAATGGCGTTATTAGTCTACCAATCGAGAACTTCTTCTGCCTGGTTCAGTGGAACTTGTCTTCCATATTCATCAACTGCCTTCTGAGAAATATATGGCCTGGATGCTTGTTTTTGAGCCTCGTCTATTCTCCTTTCCAAAGGCTGGAAATCAGAAGCATATGAACTCATTGTGGGCTTGTTCATCATGCATGGAATATGCACCGGCTCCACTGGTGTGATCTTTTCTAGCTGCTTAGAATAGGGAGACTGCTCAAAGTAATCCATGTTCCTTTTTCTCCTTTCTGCTTGCTTGTAATAAGGAGATGGCTCATAGTAGTCCATCGTGTTCCTCGCAATTTTCTTGATAGATTGCAAGACAGATATCACAGATGGTGGGCTTTCTTTATTCTTGGCCAGTGAGGTCAATGCCTTAGGATAAGGGCTGTAGATATCCGAGAGGCTAGTGAAGGGCTTAGGAGCTATCATTGGCATGGCTTGCCATCATCATTGTCATTTGGAGGACGTTTGAATGAACATCCAACAGTCTTCTTCTTAGCCCGTTGTCATCTTCTCAGCACTTCATTTTCATCTTCATAGGAATCCTTTGCACAAGCGCATTCTGGGTTACATAGTCTAGAGCTAGGGACATCCCATAGGAAATGACCATTTATATGGGACGTATAGCTGGGTTCCGCCTGATGGCTGAAAGAGGATACCAGAATTCTTTTTTGCATGCTAGCATTTGACTTGTTAACTTGAGTGAGCATTAGTTCAGTGAATATCTCATTAACCTCGTCTTTCATAGGAATCTTAAAAGATGTCTTTACTTTTCCGTCAGGTAGCCTTCTGAAGGTTGAAAGAGTAGACTGAACTGGTTCCTGTTGATGATGCAATTAGTGATCCAGTCAATTAGCATGAGCTTTTCAAGATCTGCCTAGGAATCTCGATCAAGGTGGGAGCCTCCGTGGAAGAATCTGCTAGAATCATCAGTGCTTCTAGAGATCCGTTGTTCTGGAGATCAAGGGCATGGTTTTGCAATCTGTACACCATCTGATGGTGTATTGTTGCTATTATTGACGAAGGGGGGGAGAGATATTCTGATGAGTTGGAGTTGCACCTTCAGGGCGGTGCATAAATTAGAGTCTTGAATGGATATTACATAATTCGAGAACAAGGTGAGAACAACACTTCCAAAATTCAAAGTTGTAATCACTATTCTGATGATTGGCTGCTTGTAGGCTAATAGTCTCGAGTCGAGGAGAGGGATGCGAGCAATCACAGGATGGCCTTTTCTGCCACCGTATGTCAGAACTAGTCTGACGCCGCCAATGTAAAGGTGTGTGTACCCTTCGATCCTCCATTGTGCCACCATCTCCGGTAGTATATTAAGGGTAATATACTGTTCTTTGGTGGAGAACGAAATGTCACACTGGTCCAGTTTTGAGGACTGAACATACTTCTTCATCCTTGGAGTGGTCCATTTGAGTAACTGTTTGATTGACTAGATTTTTGGAGGAAAGGATCCTCTCTTCTGTAAATATTATATGGACTCATCAGAGGAGGGAATACTTCCTCAACTGAGACCGTCTCTAGAATAGTAGTAAACTCAACAGGACTACCTACATTTGCAGAATGTAAAGAACGCTGGGTAAAAATAAGGAACTGGAAATATTTACGAGCTGAGAACTGGAACTAGGAGTGTTTTCCATGGTTGAAATGAATCTCTCCCTACTCTCTCTCCGTCATCCCTTGGAATCTAAAATCCCTAATTTTCCATGAATACATTACATGAGAAAATATAAATAGAACATTGAAAACAAGGCCGACATTTTTTGTGAAGGCCGAATTTGCATTGCTGATATGGCTTCTTCATTTTTTGGTTGAGGGACACCTGGAACAAAAACAAAAGAAAGGCTAGACACATGGCACTTCTGTCCGAAAATTCTGCTGGTGACAAGGTTGGAACATGACCTTTCAGTCCGAATCCGTGCTGCTGATATGTAAACTGAATTTTGATGACTTGGCTGTTGTAATTTGCATGCAAGGCAGCTTCATAATCTAGACGAAGTGGCTGAGAGACAAGGCTTATCACCGGACTGTTTAACTGAGCAACACAACAGTAGAATAACTTTGGTAGAAACTTCCTGAAGGCAGAAACTTTTCTGCTTAAGATTCTGCTTGCTAACTGAACTTGTTGCTGCATGCTGAAAGTTGAACTATTAAACTGAATTAGAGACACTGAGAAACAATAGAACATTCTTGTGACTTTGTTAAAGAGAATTTTAGAGATTCCAGAAATTCTTTTTCAGAGATTCCCGACTTCTTCTGGTGCTGCATGGAGAGCTGGAGTATGATGATCTGGCCGCTTGGTTCTTGTATGAAGGACAACAACTTCTTGCATGAAAAGGCTGATGAACACTAAACTAAAACAAAACTGTGCAACTGAAAAGGACACTAAGATGGTAGAATATTTTGACAGATCTTTCGAAACTGAAGTTGCCACTTATAATTCCCTGTGTGAACTTTGAGGCTACCAAATTGTTGAGATGACTAGGACTCCATTTTTGAAGATGAGGAACCCAGATCTTTGCTTGAAGGAGAAGTCTTTTCTTCTTAAAATGTTCGTGCCCAATGATAGCAGTGATAAGCTTTTGAAATTGGAACCTCCCAGTGTGCTAGGTACCTATCTCAAACATTGTCTTCTTCAGGCTGGCTATCTTTTCCAAAGATATTTGCAAAATTAAAACTTGGCGGTTCTTCTGGAGAAGCATTCTTGGACTTTAAGAAAACATGGAGGTCATCTCGAGCTAGCTGCATGGACGGTTGAGTCAACGGTGGTTCCATTAAAATCCATTTGCTGATCCGTGACTAAGGCCTTGGCTTTATATAAGTCTTCTGAAAATCCATATGCTTTGTCATAACATAATCCAAGTGTACAGTGTACACCTAATATGTCTTTCCTGGATCACCGTGAAGTTTTTGGCAACAATCTTCATACCAATCCCGAGTGGATTGAAAGAGAGTGAGATAGTACCATAATAATGTATTATCTAACTAATCAGGATTTGCAAAGAAGATCTTGAACTGATGTATTTCATTCTCTATGGCATAATAGCAAAAGAATTGTTAAAGTCCACAGATACCGGAATTCATCTTCTGACATAGGACCTGCATGAGAAAAATGCATGATTTTGCTGAAGGGTTGATCTGGGTCAAAGGATGCATCACGGAATTTGTTTTGTTCTCGATAGGTTAAGGCTTGGTGTTTAAACACGATCTTTCTGGCATATTCTTTGACTTGGTCAATTGTGTCACAATGGGCTAGTTCAGGTGGATAAAATTCTAGGATAGTGAAGATGATAGGCATCGGTTTGGGTAGGCTTCCAAAGAACAAGGTCGGTAAAGGTTTCCTTTTTGGTCTGGATAGCAAGTCGACTAGGATATTGGACTCTCCTTTGATATGTTGAACTTGGAACTGGTATTTGGAGAACCAATCTTTTAAGCGAAGGAGTTGAGGTTCAGGAATGGCTTTGTTTTTGAATTCCATGATCTTTGGGAAAAAGGAGTTATCTATCTGCATTGTAAAATCATAACTGATCAGATGAAATTCAAATTTTTTGATACCATACTTGACTGCCAAAATCTCCTTGATTGTGGTGTGGTTGTGCTTTTATGCATCTTTGAACCGGCCGCTTGCATGACCGCAATAATGTTTTTGGAAATTGAGTTCGTCAATGAGGATTGCTTCCAAAACTCATCACTTGAATCCATTTGTATGTTCCTGTGACCTGTGGATGGAATATGAAGTGGAAGAAGTTTCTGACACATGGAATAGAAAAAGCAGTTTGATAACATTCATCAGGTGCAATTCCTAATTGCCGAAAACTAGCTTTTAAATGAAACTTTGAAAATATTTTTGCTCCCACCAAAAGAGTAAAAAGTTTCTGAATCATCGGGAGCAGAAATTTAACATCTTTTAAAAACTGGTTTAAAGGTTTGTAGTCGATGACTAACCTTTTCTTAGCTTTGACTTTCTTAGTTCTTTTGTTCATGTAAAAGGCTTGACAAGCCCAACTAGAATTAGTTGGCTCGATCAGTGTTTGCTGTAACAATTGTGCACACTCTTCCTGAGCAAGTTTAAGATCATCGGGAGTCATCCCGGGATGTGTTGCTTTGGTTGGGTTGATGTCCTCATTATGCTTCAAAGCTTAACAAAGAATTCTTCATTTCTCCAAAGCGGGTTTTTGTGCTTAAAGTCGGCATGAGAATCTGCAGAAAAATCTTTTAATATGTTAGCTGTCAATAGAAATTTACCAGTAGTATTAGAAATAGTAAATATATTGGTAATAGGAGTAAAAGGCTGAAAGTGAGGTTTATGTCGGATCTCATGAGGAAGGACTCTTAATCTTTCGGGCTTTGCACATACAACCCATCTGATTAGAACATCTTTACCATGAAGTTTATTCCGAAAAACCTTGATCCAGATTATGCAATCTGGGAAGAACTTTATTCCGATTGGGTGTTAAGAAATGAGATTGCCTTCGAAAATTTCTCCATTAGCTGCTTGAAATCGGGCATCAATGTTTGGCTGGGAGAATATCTGGATTCATCCTTGTTTTCATGGCACCCATGCCTAAGAACCGATAGCTTTAATTGGTTGGGCACACTTAGATGTTTAAAGAGAAACTTGCACATAAGGAGGATGAATATCAGTTATTGAAGAGATATCTAAAACATTATTAACAGTAACCCGGATATCCGGGTCGGGATGGCTTTGCTCTGAGAACACTGATTCAACGTCAGATTCTGGATGATCCACGATCAATTCTAAAATTAGCTTTGAAGACTTGGCTTTCTTATTTGAACAATTTCTTGCGAAATGGCCTTTCTTTTTACAAAAGAAACACCTGTTGGACTTTCGTTTGGTTGAAGCCTTCCACCAGAAGTACTTGAGGTTTTTCTTGGATTTGTACTTTTTCTACTTAGGAGACCTCTTTTTTGTGTGCTTACAGCTGCATTTCTTTGTCTTTGGGCAACCAAACGAGCTTATTCTTTCCATGAAAGAAGTTTACAACGACCTTTCTTCTTTCATAGAGCTTTTCTAGGCAAGTGAATGTTACTTGATGGATCTCTGAAAGTCCACGATTTGCCAATGGGTTTAATAAGAGCTCAATCATTTTGTTCAACTTGGGCTAGATCTCTTCTGGAAGTGAGGAAATGTACACTTATTTAAGATTTGGATCTCTCATTCCACGAAGGCGTGATGCAGAGCTGGTCCATGAGAAGGTTCAGGAGGGCCCACGTAGGTCCAAGAGGCTGCAGGAGAAGTTTCTACACAATCG
>JAOXNR010019664.1:0-26754 GCA_028571225.1 Parsonsia alboflavescens
CTTTCTTCCTCTAGTTTTACATTACTCCGTCCCCGATGAACTCCATCCCAGTTTCTATCTATCTCTTTTCCTCTCTTCTGCTCTCTCTCTCTGTGTTGCTTTCAATCTTTCAAAAATGAACTACCACTTCAAAACTCTTCTTATATCTTTCTTTTCCTGAAAGTCTAATCCCCTTATTTTGTTAGTTCTACAATCAAAATTAATTCCGCAAGCCCTTACTAAAATTATTACCTAGTCACTCACTCATCTTAGTTCCAAAATTGGACCCTAAGTAAACTCCAAAATAATTATAATAGTCAACCTATATATACTAAATATTCTAAACCCACAACAATTTTGTCCTTTTGTGATGGTTGTGTTTTTTCTTTTTATCATTATTTTCTTCATTTGTAACATATATTGTTATTTTCCATTTTCTTAATTTACTTTCTGTTTGTTTATATTTTTTTTTTTTTAAGTGTAACAATTATAATTGATGGTTGAAACGGGTATGACATGACCCAAATGGGCTTGAGTACCGAGCCGAATATCCAAGGGTTTTGATGCAAGAACAATGTCGAAAAGAATGGCTAAACAGAAGAAAAGCTAGAAAATTCTTCAAAAACACACAAGTTTTCAGCAAAACGACCAAAGTCGAAATTTTTAATTTATTAAAAGCTGTCGAAAACAATGAGAAACTAAATATTTAAAGCCAAAAAAAAACCTAAACCTAATCGGAATCGAAAAGTGAAGAAATTGCAAAAATACCCTTAGAAAATAGTAAATTATGAAATTGCCACTTAAAAACTGAAAAATTATGACAACGTCACTGAAAACAGAAAAATGCCCAAAACTCCATCAAGACTACTCCGGATGGCTGAAAAACGCCTTGCATCACAGCTTAATAGTGACTTTTGATTGTTGGGCCGTTCCGGGTCACCCAATCAAATATGAGCCCAATCCGAGCTTGGACAAGTTGCCTCGGGAATCGTGCATGGCATCAAATTTGAATTGCAAACTAAGAGGAAAGCTGGGTAGAGACCCCTATTCCACAGGTCACCGACCATCAATGAGCTTAGAAGAGGTCTCACCGGTCCGCGACCTTCGACCCGTAATTCGGATGCCCAATACTCACTTTGTAAATTCCTCAATTCGAATGCCCCAACATTTGACCCTCCTGAAATTACTTCAATTTCTAATCATTCAAGATGGAATCCTTAATTTAGAAATAAAGGAGATCTATGTCTAGTGAAATCAACAATAACCAATGTTATCTTATCTATTAGTGCAACTCCAGGATGACGACAGATGGATTCCCTGCTGAGCTTTCTCTCTGTACTTACCCTATTTAGATAGTACGTGAATTCTATAATAAAATTAGCCTTAATTATAATATTAAAATAAATAATTATTTGTACTTTAGGCCCAAAAAGACCTTGACAAATTTGGATCTTAAAAAAAATCAAGCCCACAAGGTGGCATATCACATAAAGGCATGAACCCAATCTTTCTTAGTCTACTTCTTAATTACTCGGTCCCGATGAACTCCATCTCAGTTTCTATATATCTCTTTTAGTCTCTTCTATTCTCTCTCTCTCTCTTCTTCGCATTCTTTCCCAAACAACTCCCCCTTCAAAACTCTTCTTATCTCTTTATTTGTCTAAAACCCTAATCCCCATATTTTGTTAGTGCTACAGTCAAACCCCAATTAATTCCGTAAGTCCTTACTAAAATTATAACCAGGTCCCTCTCTCATCTTAATTCCACAATTGCCCAATAAGTAAACTCCCAAATAATTATAATATTCCACCTATATATACTAAATATTCGAAACCTACAATAATTTTGTCCTTTTGTGGTTGTTTTGAATTTTCTTTTTATCATTTTTTTCTTCATTAGTACCATAAATTTTTAATTTCCAATTCCTTAATTTACTTTCCGTTTGTGTTATATAGTTTAAAAAATTATATATATTCTTTTCTTAGTCTAACAATTATAATTGATGGGTGAAATGGGTATGACTTGATCCAAATGGGCTTGAGTGTCAACCCAAATATCCAAAGGTTTGAATTGCAATCTAAGAGGAATGGTGGGCAGCAATCTCCTTGCCCCCGACCATTCAGGTCACCGACCTTGAATGAGCCTAACAGAGGTCTCACTGGTTTGCGATCTTTGACTTCTAATTTGGATGCCCAATACTCACCTTGTAAATAACTCAATTTGAATGCCCCAAAATTTGACCCTCCTGAAATTACTTTAATGTCTGAAAATTCAAGATGAAATCCTTAATTTGAAAATAAAAGAGATCAAAGTCTACAGAAATCGACAATAACCAATCTAATCTTATCTACTAGAAGTAGAGGTGTCAATTGGGGCTGGGCCCTTAGGCTCGGCCCGACCCTACCCCATAATTTTAGAGGGTTGAGTTTTTGAAACCCAACCCCAATGACATCAAGGGGTTTTTAGCCCTCGCCCTTAAGGGTCGAGGGCCAATGAGGGTTGGGTCGGGCCAACCCTTAGGGCCACAGATATTAAAAAAAAAAGGGAAAGAAATATAATTCTCACAAAAGTCACAGGTAGTTCTTGACAACTTAGCACTTTCTCAAGTTGGACTTTAGAATTGTGTTCATCACGTGCTAAGCATGTGTACATAATCTTCCCAATTCCGAATGGATCTACATCTCAATTCTCATCTCCCTCACTCTCGATGGTGCTGAGTGCATTTTTGCCTCAGAAATGGCAGCCCTCATGACAGTTCTAGAGGCAGATCTACGTGCTTTGTCTACTGAGCCTCGTCACCGCTCCCCTGCCGTTAAGATGTTGCCAAACATGCAATTTTGAAGATTTGAATGATTTTCGATTTTTAATTTTTTTCTCTTTTTTTGGCTGGGGTTTTTGACATTCTACATTTCAAGACCAGGAAACTCTTTCCTCTAGGCACCCAAGCCACAACAAAAACAGGAGTTCTAATGAACTTCCCTTCACCTTAAATCAATCTCCCAACAAAGATTTTAGCCAAGTTGTTGAATAAAGTTCAAAACTCATCTTTCTTTATTTTTTCTTTGGAGGCAGAAAAGAAAAATCTTATAGAAACTCATCTTTTTAGTATTAGATAGAGGAGGCAACAAATTGAGATAAAATATTAGGGATACCAAAAAAAAAAAAAAAAAGACTGCTGGCCCGGCCCTTGGCCCTATGGTGTTGCGGTAGCAGTTGCAATTGGGTTGGGGTTTTGATGGCCCTTCAAAAAATGGGGCCGATAGGATCGGCCCTTCAAATGCTCTGGCCCTTTGGGGATGGGGCCCAATTCTGCCGAGCCAGCTCCAATTGGGCCGGGCTAGCCCTAATTGATACCTCTAACTGGAGCAACTCCAAAATGATGACAGATTGATTCCCTGCTAGGCTTTCTCAATGTACTTATCCTATGCAAATAGTACCTGAATTCTAAAATAAATAATTAATTGGACTTTCGGCCCAAAAAGACCTTCACTAATTTGGATCTTAAGAAAAATCAAGCCCATGGAGTGGGGTATCACATTAAGACGTCAACCCAATCTTTCTTGCACTACTTCTTAATTACTCGATCTCGATGAACTCTATCTCAGCTTCTATCTTTCTCTTTTCCTCTCTTCTGCTTTCTCTCTCTCTTCTTCTCTTTATTTCTCGAGACAACTTGCACTTCAAAACTCTTCTTATATCTTTCTTTTTCAAAAACTCTAATCCCCATATTTTGTTCCTACAATCAAACCCCACCTAATGTCCTTATTAAAATTATAACCTAGTCCCTCACTCGTCTTCATTCCAAAATTACTACCAAAGCAAACTCCCGAAAAATTACAATAGTCTACCTATATATAAAAAATATTCCAAATCCACAACAAATTTGACCTTTTGTGATGGTTTTGTTTTTTTTTTTTATTCTTTTTTTTCGTCATTTGTAACATCTATTTTTATTTTCCAATTTCTTAATTAACTTTCTGTTTGTTTTTTATATTTTAAAAAATTATATTTATTCTTTTCTTAGTCTAACAATTATAATAAATGGGTGAAATGGGTATGACCCGACCCAAATGGGCCTGAATGGACCAGAATATCCAAAGGTCCGAATTGGAAACTAAGAGGAAAGTTAGGCAGGGACCTCCTTGCCATTGACATTCTAGGGCAATGACCTTGAATGAGCTTAGGAGAGGTCTCACCGGTCCGTGGTCTTTGACCCTCCTAAAATTAGTTCAATCTCTAAACATTCAAGATGGAATCCTTAATTTAAAAATAAAGGAGTTCAAAGTCTAGAGAAATTGGCAATAACCAATCTAATCTTATCTATTGGTGCTAGTCCATGACGATGACATATTGATTCCCTGCTAAGCTTTCTCTCTGTTCTTACCCTATTTTGATATTATTCGAATTCTAAAATAAAAGTAGCCCTAACTCTAATATTAAAATAAAAAATTAATTAGAAGTTAGGCCCAAAAAGACCATGACTAATTTGGATCTTTAAAAAAATCAAGCCCACGGGGTGGGGTATCACATTAAGGCATCAACCCAATCTTTCTTCCTCTACTTCTTAATTACTCAGAACTGATGAACTCCAACTCAATTTCTGTCTATCTCTTTTTCTCTCTTCTACTCTCTCTCCCTCTGTTCTTCTCATTCTTTCCCGAATCAACTCCCACTTCAAAAATCCTCTTATCGCTTTCTTTTCCGAAGACTCTAATCCGCATATTTTGTTAGTTCTACAATCCAACCCCAATTAATTCCGTAAGTCTTTACTAAAATTATTACCTAGTCCCTCACTCATCTTAGTTCCAAAATCGCCCCCTAAGTAAACTCCAAAATAATTATAATAGTCTACCTATATATACTACATATTCTAAACCCACAACAATTTTTCCTTATGTGATTGTTGTGTTTTTTCTTTTTATCATTTTTTTCTTCGTGCGTACCATCTATTTTTATTTTCCATTTTCTTAATTTACTCTCTGTTTGTTTTATATATTTAAAAAATTATAATTATTCTTTTCTGAGTCTAACAATTATAATTGATGGTTAAAGTGAGCATGACCCGACCCAAATGGACTTGAGTGCCAACCCAAATATCTAAAGGTTCAAATTGCAACTAACAGGAAAGCTGGGCAGAGACCTCATTTCAACGACCATCAATGACCTTAGAATAGGTCTCACCTGTCCACGACCTTCGACACATAATTTGGATGAAAAATACTCATCTCGTAAATTCCTCATTTCGAATGCCCCCAACATTCCCTTCTGAAATTACATCAATCTCAAACCATTCAAGATGGAATCCTTAAATTATAAATAAAGCATATCAATGTTTGGATAAATCGACATTAACCAATGTAATCTTATCTATTGGTGGGACTCCAGGAGGATGACAGATTGATTCCTTGCTGAGCTTTCTCTTTGTTCTTACTGTATTTAGATAGTATGTGAATTCTAAAATAAAAGTAGTTATGATATTAAAATAAATAATTAAATGGACTTTAGACCTAAAAAGACTTTGACTTATTTGGATCTTAAAAAAAAAAATCAAGCCCACGGGGTAGGGTATCTCATTAAGGCATCAACCCAATCTTTCTTCCTTCCTAATTACTCAGAACTATTGAACTCCAACTCAGTTTCTGTCTATCCCTTTTCCTCTCTTCTACTTTCTCTCTCTCTATTCTCATTCTTTCCCGAATCAGCTCCCACTTCAAAACTCCTCTTATCTCTTTCTTTTCCTAGGACTCTAATCCCCATATTTTGTTAGTTCTACAATCAAACCCCAATTAATTTCGTAAGTCTTTACTAAAATTATTACCTAGTCCCTCACTCATCTTAGTTCCAAAATCACCCCCTAAGTAAACTCCAAAATAATTATAATAGTCTACCTATATATACTAAATATTCTAAAACCACAACAATTTTTTCCTTATGTGATTGTTGTGTTTTTTCTTTTTATCATTTTTTATCTTCATTCGTACCATCTATTTTTATTTTCCATTTTCTTAATTTACTCTCTATTTGTTTTATATATTTACAAAATTATAATTACTCTTTTCTGAATCTAACAATTATAATTGATGGTTAAAGCGGGTATGACCCGACCCAAATGGACTTGAGTGCCAACTCAATTATATAAAGGTTCGAATTGCAAACTAAGAGGAAAGTTGGGCAGGGACCACATTTCAATGACCATCAATGAGCTTAGAATAGGTCTTACCTGTCCACGACCTTTGACACACAATTTGGACGACCAATACTCATCTCGTAAATTCCTCATTTCGAATGCCCCCAACATTTGACCCTTCTGAAATTACATCAATCTCAAACCATTCAAGATGGAATCCTTAAATTAGAAATAAAGCATATCAATGTTTAGAGAAATCGACAATAACCAATGTAATATTATCTATTAGTGGGACTCCAGGATGATGACAGAATGATTCCTTGCTGAGCTTTCTCTTTGTCCTTACCCTATTCAGATAGTATGTGAATTCTAAAATAAAAGTAGTCGTACTTGTAATAGTAAAATAAATATTTAATTGGACTTTAGGCCTAAAAAGACCTTGACTAATTTGGATCTTAAAAAAAAAAAAAAAAATCAAGCCCACGGGGTGGTGTATCACATTTAGGCGTCAACCCAATCTTTCTTCCTCTACTTCTTAATTACTCGGTCCCGATGAACTCCATCTCAGTTTCGATCTTTCTCTTTTCCTCTCTTCTGCTTTCTCTCTCTCTTCTTATCTTTCTTTCCCGAGACAACTCTCACTTCAAAACTCTTCTTATCCCTTTCTGTTTCTAAAACTCTAATCCCGTTATTTCGTTCCTACAATCAAACCCCACCTAATTCCGTAAGTCCTTACTAAAATTATAACCTAGTCCCTCCCTCATCTTCATTTAATAATTACCCCCTAAGCAAACTCTAAAATAATTCTAATAGTCACCGGATATATACTAAATATTCTAAACCCACAACAATTTTGACGTTTTGTGATGGTTTTGTTTTTTCTTTTTTTCATGTTTTTTCCCCTTCATTTGTACCATCTATTTTTATTTTCCATTTTATTATTAACTTTCTATTTGTTTTTTATATTTTAAAAAATTATATTTATTCATTTCTTAGTCTAACAATTATAATAGATGGCTGAAATGGGTATGACCCGACCCAAATGGGCCTGAGTGGTGACCAGAATATCCAAAGGTCCGAATTGTAAACCAAGAGGAAAGCTGGACAGGGACCTTCTTCTCACTGACTTTCCAGGGCAATGACCTTGAATGAATTTAGGAGAAGTCTCATCGGTCCGAGATCTTTGCCCCTCCTGAAATTACTTCAATCTTGAACCATTGAAGATGGAATCTTTAATTTGAAAATAATGGAGATTGAAGTTTAGAGAAATCAACAATAACCAATCTAATCTTATCTATTGGTGCTACTCCAGGATGACGATAGATTGATTCCTTGCTAAGCTTTCTCTCTGTTCTTACCCTATTTAGATATTATGCGAATTCTAAAATTAATGTAGCACTAACTATAATATTAAAATAAATAATTAATTGGACTTTAGGACCAAAAAGACCTTGACTAATTTGGATCTCAAAACAAATCAAGCCCACAGGGTGGGGTATCATTTTAAGGCATCAACCCAGTCTTTCTTCCTCTACTTCTTAATTACTCCGTCCTGATGAACTCCAACTCAGTTTCTAACAATCTCTTTTCCTCTCTCCTACTCTCTCTCTCACTTCTTCTTATTCTTTCCCGAATCAGCCCCCACTTCAAAACACCTCTTATCTCTTTCTTTTCCTGAGACTCTAATCCCCATATTTTGTTAGTTCTACAATCAAACCCCAATTAATTCCATAGGTCCTTACTAAAATTATTACCTAGTCCCTCACTCTTCTTAGTTCCACAATTGCTCCCTAAGTAAACTCCAAATTAATTATATTAGTCTAGTTATATATACTAAATATTCTAAACCCACAACAATTTTTTCCTTATGTGATTATTATGTTTTTTCTTTTTATCAATTTTTTTCTTCATTTGTGCCATCTATTTTTATTTTCCATTTTCTTAATTTACTCTGTTTGTTTTACATATTTTAAACAATTATAATTATTCTTTTCTGAGTCTAACAATTATAATTGATGGTTGAAAAGGGTATGACCCAACCCAAATGAACTTGAGTGCCGACCCAAATATCTAAAGGTTCGAATTGCAAACTAAGAGGAAAGCTGGGCAGGGACCTCCATTCCACCGACCTTCCAGGTCACCAACCATCAATGAGCTTAGAAGTGGTCTCATCGGTCCGTGACCTTCGACACATAATTTGAATGCCCAATACTCATCCCATAAATTCCTCAATTCGAATGCCCTGAATATTTGACCCTTCTGAAATTATTTCAATCTCAAACCATTCAAAATGGAATAAGCATATTAGAAATAAAGCAGATCAATTATCTATTGGTACTACTCCAAGATGACGACAGATTGATTCCCTATTGAGCTTTCTCGTTGTTCTTACCCTATTCAGATAGTAAGTGAATTCTAAAATAAATGTAGAAGTAATTATAATATTAATATAAATAATTAATAGGACTTTAGGCCCAAAAGACCTCGACTAATTTGGATCTTAAAAAAAATCAAGCCCACGGGGATGGGGTATCACATAAGGCATCAACCCAATCTTTCTTCCTCTACTTCTTAATTATTTGGTCCCGATGAACTCCATCTCAATTTCTATCTATCTCTTTTCCTCTTTTATGTTCTCTCTCTCTCTTCTTCCAAATCTTTCCCGAACAACTCCCCCTTCAAAACTCTTCTTATCTCCTTATTTTTCTAAAACCCAATCCCCATATTTTGTTAGTTCTACAATCAAACCCCAACTAATTCTGTAAGTCCTTACTAAAATTATAACCAAGTCCATCTCTCATCTTAATTCCACAATTACCCCCTACGCAAACTCCCAAATAATTATAATACTTTAATAAAAATACTAAATATTCTAAACCCACAACCATTTTGTGATTGTTTCAATTTTTCCTTTCATCATTTTTTTCTTCATTAGTACCATCAATTTTTAATTTCCAATTCCTTAATTTACCTTTTGATGGTTTTATATACTTTAAAAAATAATATTTATTCTTTTCTTAGTCTAACAATTATAATTGATGGGCGAAATGGGTATGACTCGACCCAACCGAGTCTACAGAAATCGACAATAACCAATCTAATCTTATCTATTCGTGCCACTCTCGGATGATGATAGATTGAATCCCTGCTGAACTTTCTCTCTGTTCTTACCCTATTCAGATAACACGTGAATTCTAAAATAGAAGAAGCCCTAGTTACAATATTAACATAATTAATTAATTGGACTTTAGGCCTAAAAAGACCTTAAATAATTTGGATCTTAATAAGAATCAAGCCCTCGGAGTGGGTTGTCACATTAAGGCATCCACTTTATCTTTCTTCCTCCACATCTTAATTACTCGGTCCCGATGAACTCCATCTCCGTTTCTATCTATCACTTTTCCTCTCTTCTGTTCTCTCTCTCTCTTCTTCGCATTCTTTCCTGAACAACTCCCCCTTCAAAACTATTCTTATCTCTTTATTTTTCTAAAACTCAAATCCCCATATTTTGTTAGTTCTATAATCAAAGCCTAATTAATTCAGCAAGTCCTTACTGAAATTATAACCAAGTCCCTCTCTCATCTTAATTCCACAATTGCCCCCTCAGTAAATTCCCAAATAATTATAATAGTATACCTAAATATACTAAATATTCTAAACCCAGAACAATTTTTTCCTTTTGTGTTTGTTTTGATTTTTCTTTTTATCTTTTTTTCTTCATTAGTACCAACAATTTTTAATTTCCAATTCCTTAATTTGTTTTCTGTTTGTTTTATATACTTTAAAAAATTATATTTATTCTTTTCTTAGTCTAACAATTCTAATTGATGGGTGAAATGGGTATGATACAACCCAAATGGGTTGGAGTGCTAACCTGAATATCCAAAGGTCTGAATTGCAAACTAAGAGGAAAGGTGCGCTATGACCTCCATCCCCCAGAACTTTCAGGTCACCGACCTTGAATGGGCTTAGGATAGGTCTCACCGGTTTGTGACCTTCAACTTGTAATTCGAATGCCCAATACATACCTCATAAATTCCTCAATTTGAATGCCCCAATATTTGACCCTCCTGAGATTACTTCAATCTCTAACCATTCAAGATGAAATAGTTAATTTGAAAATAAAGGAGATCAAAGTCTACAGAAATTGACAATAACAAATCTAATCTCATCTATTGGTGCCACTCTAGGATGATGACATATTGATTCCCTATTGAGCTTTCTCTCTGTTCTCACCGTATTTAGATAATACGTGAATTCTAAAATAAGAGTAGCCGGAATTATAATATTAAAATAAATAATTAATTGGACTTTAGGCCCAAAAACGCCTCGACTAATTTGTATCTTAAAAAAAATCAAGCGCACTTGGTGGGGTATCACATTAAGGCTTCAACCCAATCTTTCTTCCTCTACTTCTTAATCATTTAGTCCCGATGAACTCCATCTCAGTGTCTATCCATCTTTCTTCCTCTCTTCTGCTCTCTCTCTCTCTCTCTCTCTTTTCTCCTCATTCTTTCCCGAGACAACTCCCACTTCAAAACTCTTCTTATCTCTTTGTTTTTCTAAAACTCTAATCCCTATATTTTGTTCCTTCAATTAAACCCCAATAAATTCCGTACGTCCTTACCAAAATTATAACCTAGTCCCTCACTCATCTTCATTCCACAATTACCCCCTAAGCAAACACCCAAATAATTATAATAGCCTACGTGTATATAATATATGGGGTCGAAAATGGACTCCGGGTGACCCCATAGATCTCGATGAAGGTCCACAGTCAGCAGGCTGAGAAACGAAGAGAAACGGTTACCGGAGGGGGCTATTGCCTGGGGAAAATCTTCGATGCCTAAGTTAGTATATTTGAGACATATGGAAGGTATAGACTGTTCTCTGTCCAGCGTAAGAGTGGCTTACTCCAGAGTTTCTTAGTCTTTAGATCCATTGTGTGTTTTCGATGAAGTTGTGAAAAGAGAAGGTTCGTTACCTCTTGGATTTTTGCTCTGTAACACATAACTATAGGCCATTAGGATAAACGAGGAATTCTATTGAATCCTGCCAATTGCTCATAGAATCATGGAGTTTCCCTGGGACGAGAGATCTTGCCATTCACGTCTCTGTTGAGAGATACGAGCTCACTAACCAACCTTCAGACCAATTTCGTGACCTCCCCATGGATGTTGAGTGTCTCAAACACCTCTTCTGGTGAGGTTGCCTAAGTAGTCCTTGGCTCATGCGAGTGATTAGGAGTCGCGCACCATTGGTCGTGGTATGGAAGATTTATGCAATGAGTTGGGAGTTACCAAGTCATGGCTCGAGCTCTGGTTGTACCTCTCTTGAGCTCTTTCAGGAGGTCGACAACCTCTAGGTTGATACCCTAGGAGGTTGGTGGTAGCAGGTCACTACCACCTTTCCTCATTGACTTAATGAGTCTGACTTTTAGGTATTGAAGGCATGGGGCCTTTTAGGCCATTTGGGTTGACTTATCCGAGTCGTACCCATTTTCCATCATTATAGACCTTTCGGGCCAACGAGCTCAGAGGTAGTTGGTGCCTAAATTACCATCTTCAAGTGGTGGCCGCTAATAGGTCCTCCGATTCCTTGTAACCACTAGCTTTGGTGGTTCCTTTCCATTCAAGTCTCTGGTTGAGAGCTACAAGCTGGCTAATTATTTTTTAACCTCAAGAAAAGTTGTGCACACTTGGACGCGGTATGGAATTTACGTGAACGAGGTTGGGGCTCACAAGGTCGTAGGTCATGGTCTGGTAAGGTCTTTGTTGTGCTCATCTGGAGATCGGTGACCTCTAGGTTCGTGACCTGAGTGGTCCTAGGTAGGAGGTCCTTGCCCACTCGTGCCTAGGGACTCACCAATCTAACCTTCAGATATTATGAATTACCATCTCCAAATCGCGAGTCTAACCTTCAGGTATTAAAGATTGGAATCTCGAGGTCGGGGACCTGACCTTCAGGCGTTAAGAGTTGCCATCTCTAGGTCATAGGCCTGACTTTCAAGTATTTGGAGTTACCATTTTCAAGCCATGGGACTATCCATCAGGCATTATAAGTTGCCATCTATAAGATGCGATCCCTAAAAGATTGAACTATTTTCTTGCAACTACTCATGAGGTTGACCTTCAGGTATTGAGAGTTACCATCTTGAGGTCGCGGCTCCTTGAAAAGTTGTGCTATTTTGTCACAACAGCAATTTTTAAGAGAAGATGAGTTCTCTTAGTTTTGGGAAACCGTTGAGCGGTCTGAACTAGAAAGTCGCCCCGTTTTATTTTAGTAAAATTTGCAACAGTTTATTTTAGTAAAGTCGCCCCGCTTTTATTTTAGGAGGAGGCTAAAGCTCTTTTGGGTTTTGAATTGACGACCCGCTCCAGATTTTAGGTTCCTGACCCGATTCAATAAATCCAAGGTTTTCTTATTCAATATAACTTGAATAACCTTCAAATTTGGGATTTACTTAAAGCTCCATCTATGTTCAAAGGGTTTTACAGAGCTTTTAGCTTAGGGCTTTCTCCTCCTCCTGCCGGCACTTAGCTTTCCCAAGGTCGTCTTTGTTTCTCCAAGACCTCATTGAGCGAGTTTTCTTTCTTTTTTTGAAAAAATTGTACCTCTTTTTTTTTTTCCCTCTTTTTGATATGTCAACTGCGTCTACCTCTCCGTCTTCTGTGTCTAGTACCTCGTCCCTTCTTCTTCCTCGGTCGATCTGGAAAACGGAGTCTTTTACTTTTCTATGATGTTGACTAGAGCTCCCTTGGTAAAAGCTGAAACCTTTGAGTTCTCCGAAATAGAGGCATATTCTTTACCTCCTTCCCTGAACTCCGGCCTTGGTTTTGAGCTCTGTGGTGATTGGGACTAAGGAAGGACAAAGTTGTTGCCGCCAAAGAGCATGAGCGTGATTACAATAAGTGTGATGGACACATGTCCCTTACGCTGCTAGCCTCAAGGGAGGGGTTCTCCTGCCTCACATTCATCCCTTGTTTTTTTACCTTGCCTCTTTTGGCCCCTTTCCCTAGCCCAGCTTATGCCCAACTCTCTTCGGGGAGTGGTTGCATGTATCTCGACCTATCATCTTTATCAAGTTCTAGTCTCTCTGGAGCTTTTCAGATGTTTCTATAGGTTGTGGGTCTCTTCAGCGTCCGAAGGCGCTAAGGAGTACCTTCAATTTTCTCCTTGGCACAGGCTTGTTGGTCCTTTCCAGTCTTCTGTGGGCAAGTGGAAGTCCTCTTTCTTTTTTGCTCGCATTCTCGACCATTTAGTTCAATCTGAGGCTTACCTAGATTGGAACTGACCTATCTGTTGATTAAGCCGAGCATTGGGACATCCTTTTGGATCTGGTCAGTTTTGGCAAACCCAAGTTGGCCTAATTCCTTCATTCGCTCTACTGGGTTAGGAGAATTAGCAGAGTGCAACCTTCATTCCCACAGAGAAATTGTTGGGATATCTTCTTTTGGTTGGAAATTTCCTTGCATTTTTTTTCAGCTCTCGCTATCCTGGCTTTAACAGTTTTCCTTCTTGTTTATTGTAGTAATGAAGGCATCAGAGTGGCTTTGTGCTTCTAGATCTTCTCGAGCTCCTAAAGGCAGAGGTTGGAGCCCTACAAGTGCCTCCCCTGCCGATGCCCCTATTGTCAGGATTCCCATTCCTCGAGGTAGGGGAAGAGCTACGGTGGTTGAGAGGACTCGAGGGGTCTCCAAACGAAATTCTACTGATGTTGGGATGGGGCTCTCCAATAGGCCCATCAAGATTTCGACCTCCTCGTCTTCCCCCTCTTCCCAACCTATGAAGAAGATTGCTCCCAGCCCTTCTAGGAAGGGAAAAGCCTTGGCGACTTCAGAGTCTCAACCAGCATTCTTGAGATGCTCCATAGAGGAGGTCGCTAAGACCCTAAAGAGGCTGGGAGGTGATGCCTTGGCATCTCTCACCACTGAGGCACCTGCGAGGTGGGTCCCTGATCTTGCCATGGAGACATTAGACTCTTTGCTGCAATGGCCCCACCCTTAATCCTTTTTGATGGAATGCACTCCTGTCAGTTGATTGGGAAATTTGCCAACAACTAATAGAAGAGGGGCTTGACAAGTTTAGTGCCTCCTCACTCGCTGGGGTAAGTACTCGTAACCTTTTGCAAACCCTTCTTTGGCTTTGTGTCAATAACCCCTTTCCTTTTCCTTTTGTAGGGTCATGTTGTTTTTGGTGAGTGGTTAAGGAGGCAGGTGGAGAGGGCTAACAAGGATTAGGAGTTTGCCTCCTTGATTTTTGAGCTTCAGGATGCTAAAGTTCACTCGGAGAGGTTGCGGAGCTCACTAACTCTACTGAATCGTCCAAGGCCTCTGCTGAGCACTCCAAGCAACTTCTTGTCACATGCCAGACTGATATTGTAGAAGCTAAGGCTGTTGATGATGCCATCTCCAAGGTTCTAGACAAGGCTGAGAAGACGGCAACGGAGCAATAGGAGCACATCAAAGTGCTCGAGGCTAGGTCGGAGGAATTCTAGGGGATCTGCAACGAGGAAGGTAGCCTGGCATTGGAAAAACTTGAGTCTGTCCCTACCTTCCAGAAGTATGCACAATCTTTGCTGGAACCTTAGTTGTTCTCCTTATACGCTGAAGTGGTGGATGACCTCAAGAGGCTCAACCTAGGGATGAAGACCAACCCTAATCTTGACTCCAGCCTCTATCAGTCGGAGCTGGCTGTAGCTCTTCACTGGCATCTTCAAAGCCAAAAATTGGCTTTCTTGAAGAGATCGTTGTTGTTGAGACCCTGGCTTAGGTTGGCCAGGTTGATGAAGGCCCAGTGCAGAATTGGAAAGCTCCTGTTGAGGCTATCCTTGAGGTCAAGGAGATCCTGGACATCACCCCTTGAGCTATGGTGTCATCTAAAGGTATTCCTTCGTTCTTGGGCACAAACGCTTTTGACAAGATGTTTCGTCAACTTGTGAATGATTATTTCAGGGAAGGTACTTGCCCTTTTCCTAGTTTTCTTGCTTGCTCCCGAAGATTCTTTATCTAATGATGTTGTTGGCTTATCTAACAGGAACTTCATATGCAGCCAACCCTGCAGCTCCTCCGAGCAACTTCATCCCAGCTAGCATCCCAACCGGAGAAGGGGAAGATGAGGATGATGTACCCCATGTGCGCCATTCCTAAAAGCAGTCCCTGGCTTCCTCTCGTTGAGGACTTTTAACTCTTTATTTTTTGCAAGTACATTGGATATTAAACAGAGGTTTGTTTGTGGCCTTTTGTCTTTTTTCCTTTCTCTTATACAACTACTTCATTCTTTTAGCTCATGCTTCGAGCTTCATACGTGCTTCATATTTGCAACTTTTCATCAATTGCATAATATATTTGAACTTGTTTTGGCACAATAGCAAATAACATAGGCATAATATCCACATAAGCCCTAAAAACTTAGCGTTAATCTGAGCTTCGCTGAATCTGAAGTGTTGAGGTCCTTGCCAAGCTTGGCAAGGTTCTTTTGACTAATTTGCCTGAGCTTAGTTCATATTCTAGTGAGGTTTGTCATGCCTTAAATGACTTTTAGGCTTAGAAATTTTTTAGATGATAAGCATTCCAAGGTCTTAGGAGTTGCCTTCCTTTAAGGTCAGCGAGCTTGTAGCTTCCTCATTCGTGTACCTCTTGGATTATGTAAGGTCCTTCCCAACTTTCTTGCAGCTAGGTCAATTCCCTTGTTTGTCAGCATTTGATCTTTGGAGGACCATTTCTCCAACTATGAAATGTCTTTCTTTCACTCTTTCGTTGAAAAAATTTGTTACCTGAGTTCTATTTGCTTCCATTACTTTGTTCCTGACCTCTTCGATGAGGTCGAGGTCTGCCCTTCTCTCCCCCTTGTTTAAGACTGAACTGTGTTCGGTTAGTCTTAAAGATGTCATTCCAATCTCAACTGGCATTACTACCTCTGCTCCAAAGGACAAGCTAAATGGCATTTCTCCAGTAGCCTTTCTTGGTGTGGTTCTGTACGCCCATAGTATACTTGGGACTTTGTCTTGCCAGTTAGTCTTTCGACCTTTTTTCTTGAGCTCGGTGAGTCTCTTTTTGAGTCCTTCCAGAATGGTCCTGTTTATGACCTCAGCCAAGCCATTAGCTTAAGGATGAGCTACAGAGGTCAGCCTCTGTTCAATGTTGACATTTTCGCAAAAGGTCTTGAATGAATCGTCGATGAATTGTCGCCCATTGTTGGATATGATAGCTCGAGGAATGCCAAATCTGCAAACAATGTTCCTCCATACTAATGATTGGACATTTGGTGATGAAATTACTGCCATTGGTTTTGCTTCAACCTATCGAGTGAAATACTCCATGGCAACTTCACACCCCCCACTCCTTACGAGAATGGTCCCAGGATATCAATACCCCATATATCGAAAGGCATTGATGTGTTGATCGACTGGTACTTAGTGGTTGGTAGGTGTGCTTTGTTTCCGTGTAATTGGCAACTTGACCTCCTCAATGTCTAAAACTATTGTAGGATTGTCTTGGCAGCGGTTTTAGCTCCTATGTGTGATCCACATATTCAGCTGTGTACCACTTCAATGACATACTGTCCTTCTCCCTTGCTTAAGCATTTGAGCATGGGACAAGGGAATGACCTTCTGTATACCTCTTCTTTTCCTATTAGGATGTAGCGAGGTACCTATCCCAACATAGCTTTTTTTGGGTCCTGCGGGAGGTTACCATGCTTAAAAAATATGTAAATTGGATATCTCTAGCCTACTTGATCCTCAATGACCAAAACCTCCTCTTAAGCTATGTTGGGAGAGTGCAACTGTTCAACGAGCAGCTCGGCATTAGTTATAACTACCTCTCGGTATACTTTGGACAGTGTGTCTGCTTCTGATTTGCTCTCTCAGAATCTGCTCGATTAGGAAGTAGTCAAGCTTAGATACCATATCCCTTACTCTTCTAAGATATTTGATCATGTCTTCTTCTCTCGCTTCATATTCCCCAACAACTCTGCTGGCTATGATCTGTGAATCTGTTTCGACATGTGGTTTCTGCACTTTGAGAGCTCTTACAAGTCTTAGACCTACTAAGAGAGCTTCATACTCGGATTTGTTATTCGACATTAGGAAGTTATGCTCCATAGAGTGAGGGATTCTCACTCCTTCAGGATTGAACAACATAATTCCCGCAAATGAAATTCTCTTTCTCCATGGAACCATCTATATACATGGTCCAGATACTGTCTTCACAGGGGATGGCGAGCTCCAGTGGAGCTCTAGTACACTTGTATATGAAGTCTGAGAGAGCTTGAGCTTTGATGGCCTTCCTTTGCTCAAAGTTGATTTGATATCCTAAGAGCTCGAGGGACCATTTCATCAATCTGCGTGATAGTTCAGGCTTTGCCAGTGCTTGCTTCAGTGGTAGGTTGGTTAAGACTCTTATAGGGTAAGCGTCAAAATATGGCTCTAGTTTCCTCGAAGTAATAATGATGAGGTACAAGAACTTCTCTAGGTCAATATCTAGTTTCTAGGCCTCGAAGAAAATGACTAACATAGTAGACAGGGAACTGCTGACCTGACCTTTCTACTAATACGACGGAGCTGACTGCCATCTCAATTGCAATTAGGTACATGCAGATTTCCTCGCCCAACCTCTGGGAGAAGAGCTGATTGGGGTTTCCTAAGAAGTCTCTCAGTCTGACAAATGCAGTTTGGCAATCTTCGATCCACTAGAAGTCCTTCGGCTTCTTTTTGGTGTCATACAATTTCTCCCCTTTGTCCACCATTTTGCTACTGAAGTTCCCCAATGCTGCCATTTTCCCTACTAGCCTCTGCACCTCCTTGAAGTTTTTGGGAGGCTCCATATCCAGTAGAGCTTTGATCTTGTCTGGGTTGGCGTCTATGCCTCTCTCTAAGATCATGAAACTAAGGAATTTGCCTACTAAAACTCTGATGTTGCACTTCTCTGGATTAAGCTTCATGTGAGCAACTTTTAGGGTTTGAAAGGTTTCCCTGATGTCCTCGATGAAATCATCTGAGGTCTGGGACTTGATCACTATGTCATCTACATAGACCTCAATATTCCGCCCGAGCTGTTTCTTCACAAACTTGTGCATTACTTGCTGAAATTGAGCGCCCAAGTTTTTTAGGCCGAAGGGCATCTTGGTGTAGCAATAGGTCCAGATCTCTATGATGAAGTAGGTTTTCTCCATGTCCACAATGGCCAATGAGATTTGATGGTATCCCTTGTAAGCATCTAGAAAGCATAGCCATTGATACCCGGTTGTCGAGTCCAGCATCTGGTCTATGATAGGAAGGGGGTAGGAGTCCTACTACCAGTACTTGCTAAGTGTGGTGAAGTCCATGCACATACTCCATGTCCCTTCCTTCTTTGGGACTATAACTGGGTTGGCCAGCCATTCGGGGTATACCACTTGTTTCAGAATTCCAACATCGAGAAATGCTTAGACTTCTTAAGCTATGACCTCATTATGCTCGGGGACAAAGGTCCTCTTCTTTTGTTTCACCAGATTGACATCTGGCTTGAGCCCGACCTAGTGTTCAGCAATTGCTCGGTCGATCATTTCAAGGTCGCTGGGCTGCCAAGCGGAGACCTTCAAGTTTTCTTTAAGGGAGTCTACGGGTTTCCTTTTGATTTTTTTAGGTAAGAGCTCTCCAATCTTGATCCCATTCTTAGGGAATTTGGGGTTCAGGAATACTTTCCCTCCTCTGCCAGAAGCTTGGATCCAAAGGTTGTTATCCTCCTTTGGGAGGTCAATGCATTCCTCTTACACTAATTCTGGCAAGCTTTCTTCATTAAATTCAGCTAGGAAACATTCGGCAGCAGCTTGTCTATCTCCTTCAAGAATGATCAAGGTGTCTCCGACCTAGATTCTCATGCTGTAATTAAGTAGTAAGATTTCTGCTCCAAGGTCCATGACCCCCTTGTGGCCAAGAATGGCATTGTAAGTTCCAGGGGAATCCACAACCATCCAGTCTATCATCTCGGTGATTTTTTGGCCGCTCAAACAGACTGTGGTTGGGACTTGTACGATTCCATTGGCATAAGTTGTACTACAGTTGAAGCTGGTCAGAGTTGTGTCTAACTTCATCAAAAAGCTGCTGTCCATTCGCATCTGATCGAAAGCTTTGCGTACAAGACATTAACAGCACTCTCCGTGTCCACCAGAATTTTTCTCACCAGGAAGTCGCCAATCTGGAGTGACACTGTTAGGGGTTCTAAATTTCCCCCTTAAGCTTGCTTGGACCTCCTTTTGATGGGGTTTATATCGCCAATTGGAAGCCTCGAACTGTGAGGTGCTGCTAGTGGCGGATTTGCAGGGCCTGCGTTCTTGGCCAAAAACTCTTGCAGGTGGCCCTCCTTTATCAGCCTCACGTTTGAGGTTAAAACAGTCCTCCGTGAGATGGCCGTGATCCTTATGGCAGTGGCAGAATTTTGCTGGATCTCTTTTGGCCACAGGACTCTTGAGAGGCCTGGGCGGTTTTAAGAGGCCTCTTTTCTCCATGGCCACCATGATTTATGCTTGTGACATTTTGAATGGAGTGGCCACGAGGTCGAGAATGGGTTTTCTCCTCTTTTCTGAGGTCCCTCTTTCGTTGTGATGGTCTTTCCTATCCCGCTTTGATTTTTTAGGGCTCGTCAGAGGTCTTCTGTTGTCCTTTTCGGTGGCTGAGGTGAAGCCAGGGATCTTCTTCTGGATTGTTGTTACCTTATCCTTGATCAGTTTTTCAAGAAGCTTCAGTTGCTCCTTGATTGTTTTTACTGGCTCCTTGACCAGTCTCGATTCTACATAAGCCCTTGCAACCCCTGCTTGAAGGCAGTGATATAGATGGTGTCATTTTTCTGCTCGATCTCCACTGCTTCATCATTGAAACAGTTGCAATACCTTCTAGTGGTCTCACTGACCTTCTATTTTATGTGGAATTGGTCGTTGATATCTTTTTCGCACCTCATGCTGCTCTGGTACTTCTTTAGAAATAGCTTGCTGAAATTCAGCTCCATCGTTTTTCAGGCCGAAGGGCATCTTGGTGAAGCAATAGGTCTCGAGCTCTCTGATGAAGGAGGTTTTCTCTATGTCCATGATGGTCATTGGGATTTGGTGGTATCCCTTGTAAGCATCCAGAAAGCATAGCCATTGGTACCCGGTCGTTGAGTCCACCATCTGGTCTATGCCAGGAAGGGGGTAGGAGTCCTTCTAGCGGTACTTGTTAAGTGTGGTGAAGTCCACGCACATCCTCCATGTCTCTTCTTTCTTTGGGACTAGAACTGGGTTGGCCAGCCATTTGGGGTATACCATTTCTTTCAGAATTCCAGCTTCGAGAAGAGCTTGGACTTCTCAAGCTATGACCTCATTGCGCTCGGAGGTGAACGTCCACTTTTTTTGTTTCACCAGTTTGACACTTGGCTTGAGCCTGACCAGTGTTCAGTAATTGCTCGGTCGACCCTTCGAGGTCACTAGGCTGCGAGGCGAAGACCTTCAAGATTTCTTCAAGGGAGTCTACTGGTTTCCCTTTGAGTTTTTTAGGTAAGAGCTCTCCAATCTTGATCCCTTTCTTAGGGAATTTAAGGTTGAGGAAGACTTTCTCTCCTTTGCCAGAAGCTTGGATCCGAAGGTGGATATCCTCCTTTTTGAGGTCAGTGTATTCTTAATACGTGACCTCTGGCGAGCTTTCTTCGTTACCCTCAAGTAGGTAATATTTACAGTAGCTTGTCCATCTTCTCCAAGAATGATCTAGGTGTCTCCAACCTGGATTCTCACGTTGTAATTACCCAGGGAGATTTTTGCTCTCAGGTCCATGACTGCCCTTTGTCCAAGGTTTGTGTTGTAAGTTCCGGCAGCGTGCACAACCATCTAGCCCATCATCTCGGTGATTTCCCAATTGTCCGCACAGACCATGGTTGGGACCAGTAGGATTCCATCAGCATAAGTTGTACTATAGTTGGAACTGGTCAGAGCCGTGTTTGACTTTGTGAGCAAGCTGTTGTCCATTCCTATCTTATTGAAAGCTTTGCGGTACAAGACATTAACAGCACTCCCTGTGTCCACCAGAATTTTTTCTCACCAGGAAATCGCCTATCTAGAGTTACACTGTTAGGGTTTCTGAATTTCCCTCTTAAGCTTGCGTTGACCTCCTTTTGATGGGGTTTATCACGCAGATTATGCGGTGCTACTAGTAGCGGAATTGCAAAGATTGTGCAATTAAAAGATTCAAATTGTGCGGAGCTATTGGTAGCGGATTTGCAGGGCCTGCATGCTTAGCCAAAAACTTTTGTAGGTGGCCCTTCTTTATCAGCTTTACGTGGAGGGCAACACAGTCCTCTGTGAGATGGCCGTGATACTTATGGTAGTAGTAGAATTTTGCTGGATCTTTTTTGGCCACAAGACTCTTCAGAGGCCTGGGCGGTTTCAGAAGGCCTCCTTTCTCCATAACCACCATGATTTATGCTCGTGAAGTTTTGAATGGAGTGGTCACGAGGTCAAGAATGGTTTTTCTCCTCTTTTCTAAGGTCTCTCCATCGTTGTGAGGGTCTTTCCTATCCCGCTTTGATTTTTGAGGGCTCTTCGGAGGTCCTCTGTTGTCTTTTTCGGTGGCTAAAGTGTAGCCAGGGATCTTCTTCTAGATTGCTATTTCCCCAGCCTTGATCAGTTTTTCTAGGAGCGTCTGCAGCTCCTTCTTTGTTTTTACTAGCTCCGCGACCAATCTGAGTTCTATGTACCCCCTTGCAACCCGTACTTGACGGCAGTGATAAAGATGGCATCATTTTTCTGCTCAATCTCCACTACGTCGTCATGGAAACGATTGTAATAGCTTCGGGTGCTCTCACCAACTTTCTGTTTTATGAGGAAGAGGATGTTCATATCTTTTTCACACCTCATGCTGTTCTTGTAGTTCTTCAGAAAGAGCTAGCTGAAATTCAGCTCCTGCATTTTTCAGGACAAAGCACATCTTGGTGTAGCAATAGGTCCTGACCCCTGTGATGAAAAAGGTTTTCTCCATGTCCTCAATGGCCATTGGGATTTGATGGTATTCCTTGTAAGCATCTCGAAAGCATAGCCATTGGTGTCTGGCTATTGAGTCCACCATCTAGTCTATGCTAGGAAGAGGGAATGAGTCCTTCTAGCCGTACTTGTTAAGTGTGGTGAAGTCCACTCACATCCTCCATGTCCCTTCCTTCTTTGGGAGTACAATTGGGTTGGCCAGCCATTCGGGGTATACCACTTCTTTAAGAATTCCAGTGTTGAGAAAAGCTTGAACTTCTCGAGCTACGATCTCATTGTGCTTGGGGATGAAGGTCCTCTACTTTTGTTTCACTTGTTTGACTCCTGGCTTAAGCCCAACCCAGTGTTCAGCAATTGCTCGGTCGACCATTTCCAGGTCGCCATGCTGCGAGGCGAAGACCTTCAAGTTTTCTTCAAGGGAATCTACTAGTTTCCCACTGATTTTTTGAGGTAAGAGCTCCAAAATCTTGATCCCTTTCTCAGGGAATTTGGGGATGAGGAAGACTTTCTCTGCTTTGCCAGAAGCTTGGATCCGAAGGTGGTCGTCCTCCTTTGGGAGGTCAATGCATTCCTCCTACACGACCGCTGGCAAGCTTTCTTTGTTACCCTCAACTAGGTAACATTCGACAGCAACTTGTCTATCTCCTTCAAGAATGATCTAGTCCATGACCCCTCTTCGACCAAGGATGGCGTTGCAAGTTCGGGGGGCACCCACAACCATCTAATCCATCATCTTGGTGATTTCCCGATCGTCCATGCAGACTGTGGTTAGGACATGTAGTATTCCATCAGCATAAGTTGTATTGTAGTTGTAACTGGTTAAAGCCATGTCTGACTTTGTCAGCGAGCTGCTGTCCATTCCCATTTGATCGAAAGCTTTGCAGCACAAGGCATTAATAGCACTCCCCGTGTCCACCAGAATTTTTCTCACCAGGAAGTTGCCAATCTACAATGACACCATTAGGGGTTCTGAATTTCCCCCTTGAGCTCGCTTGGACCTTCTTTCGATGGTTTTTATCTCACTAATTGGAAGCCAAGAATTGTGAGGTGCTACTGGTGGCAGATTTGCAGGGCCTGCGTTCTTGGCCAAAAACTCTTGTAGGTGGCCCTTCTTTATCAGCCTCACGTTTAAGGTCAAAACAGTCCTCCATGAGATGGTCGTGATCCTTATGGTAGTGGTAGAATTTTGCCGGATCTCTTTTTCAAGAATTTTGCATCAGGAGGTCTCTTTTCTCCATAACCACCATGATTTCTGCTCGTGAAGTTTTGAATGGAGTAGTCATGTGGTCAGGAATGGTTTTTCTCCTCTTTTCTGGGGTCCCTCCTTCGGGGTGAGGGTCTTTCCTATCATGCTTTGATTTTTTAGACCTCTTCGGATGTCCTCTGTTGCCTTTTTCGGTGGCTGAGGTGAAGCCAGGGATCTTCTTCTGGATTCCTGTTTCATCAGCCTTGATTAGTTTTTCTAGGAGCGTCTACAGTTCCTTGATAGCTTTTACTGGTTCGTTGACCAGTATAAGTTCTAAGTACCCCCTTGCAACCCCTGCTTGAACTCAGTGACATAGATGGGATCATTTTTCTGCTCGATCTCCACTGCTTTGTTGTCGAAACGGTTGTAATAGTCTCGGGAGCTCTTGCCAACCTTTTGCTTAACGTGGAAGAGGTCATTGGTATCTTTTAAGCACCTCATGCTGCTCTGGTAGTTCTTCAAAAATAGCTCTTTTAGCTGTGTCCAACTGGAGATGCTTGCCTCAGGAATGCCCTTGAACCAGGACTGGGCCTTTTTGGTCATTGTTGATCGAAAAGCTCTTATCTTGACGTGGTCGGGCTGCTCATACATCTCCATGTAGGAGACCTATTCATCAATGTGATGCTAAGGTTCCCCAGTACCATCATATTTTTTTTCCAATTATGGAGCTTTGAAGAATGATGGCATCCTTGCTGTTCGGATGCTGTGGACAAACGGCGAAGGCTAGGCCAGGTTCACTGTGCTCTGTAGCTCTTTGTTCCTAGGGGGAGTTGCTCGTCTTGGTGGATTGGGGGTTACCTCTTGAGTGTTTTGACCTGTCAATTTGATCAGGCAACGACGAGGTGGTATCCTTGCTCCAGAAGGAGTTCGTAGTGAGCTCCTATACTTTTCTGAGTTTGTATTCTGCTGATGGCTCTGTGAGATGGCCGCACAATTGAGACCACCTCTCAAGTCTTACCCTTTTCTGTGGTTGAGGGTTTCGCCGAGGTCAATTACAGGCTAGGTTCTCCCTCTCTGTGACCTATCTTTTGCTTGACCTGCTTCTTGACCTGCCTCGTTGCGTAGGGGGTCTATCCTTACATCTGAAGGTTGAAGCTAACTCAACTTGATGCATCTAGCTGGGCCTCTGGGTGGCTGTGAATCCTTTCGTGGGGGTTATGGAATGCGTCTAGTAGATACATAATCTGGGCTTCTAGAAACTCTTTCTCAAGCCGCCACCATTCGTTCCAAGAGAGATGCTGAAACTGACATCCGTGCTATCCCAGATCTCTATTATCTAGAATTGTTGCTATTGATAGTAAGACCATAGTGTCCCTACTGCGGCCTTTCTCGCATAGGTAGAGGGTTAACCGAGATCCTCTAGGATGGACTAGAAGTTGCCAGCTCGTGGTGATCCTGCTATGCGCTAGGCGATGGATTGTTATTGACGGCAACCTGCGCCGGAGATGGCATTTCAGGCACTGATTCACCAGTGCGCAATTGTGCTCTGGTAGATGGCCTGCCACGGCATGGCGGTTGAACACGTGAAGGTTGAGACTGAGCCATTAGGATTGTTCTTATTTGTTTTGTAGGGAAAAAAGGGCTAAACTTTTTGTTTTTTGATTCCCACAGACTGCGCTAGAAGTGATGGGGTCAATAAAATAGACTTGGGTCATCCCACAGATCCTGATGATGCTCCGTGGTTAGCAGAATGAGAAACGAAGAGAAACGGTCATCGGAAAGGGTTGTCACTCGGGGAAGAGCTCCGATGCCTAAGTATATCCAAGAGATATGGAAGGTAAAGACCATTCTCTATCCAGCGTAATAGTAGCTTATTCCAGAGTTTCTTATTCCTTGCCACCTAGATTTCTGCTCTGTATTACATAACTATAGGCCATTATTATAACCAAGGAATTCTGTTGAACCCCGTCAAATTCTCCTAGAATCATGGAGTTTCCCTGGGACAAGAGATCTTGCCATTCACATCGCTATCGAGAGCTAAAAGCTCGCGAACTAACCTTCAGACCAACTTCGCGACCTCCCCGTGAATGTTGAGTGTCTCGAACATCTCTTCTGGTGAGGTTGAGCTGAGTAGTCTTTGGCTCGTGGGAGTGATTACGAGTCGCACATAGTTGGCCGTGGTATGGATGATTTATGCAACGAGTTGGGAGTTACCAGTTTGTGGGCTGAACTTTGGATGTACCTCTCTCGAACTCATTTAGGAGGTTGGTAACCTCCAGGTTGATGACCTTGGAGGTCGGTGGTAGCAGGTCGTGGCCCACCTTTCCTCGTTGACTTAATGAGTCTGACTTTTAGGTATTGAAGGCATAGAACCTTTGGCCCATATCGTTTGACTTATCCTAGTCATACTCGTTTTACCCATCAATACTAAATATTCTAAACCCACAACAATTTTGTCCTTTTGTGATGGTTTTGTTTTCTCTTTTTATCATTTTTTTTTCATTTGCACAATCTATTTTTATTTTCCATTTTCTTAATTTACTTTCTGTTTGTTTTTTATATTTTAAAAAATTATATTTATTCTTTTCTTAGTCTAACAATTATAATAGATGGGTGAAAGGGGTATGACCCAACCCAAATGGGCCTAAATGCCGACCAGAATATCCAAAGGTCCAAATCGCAAACTAAGCAGAAACATGGTTAGGAACCTCCTTCCCACAAACGTTCTAGGTCACTAACCATGAATGCGCTAAGGAGAGGTCACACCGGTCCACGACCTTTGACCTGTAATTTGGAAGCCCAGTACTCACCCCCTAAATTCCTCAATTAGAATGCCCAAAAATTTGGCCTTCCCAAAATTTCATCAATCTCTAACCATTCAAGATGGAATCCTTAACTTGGAAATAGAGGAGATCAATGTCTTGAAAAATCGACAGTCACAATTGTAAAGTTATCTATTGGTGCTACTCCAAGATGACGGCAGATTGACTCGCTGCTGAGCTTTCTCTTTGTCCTTAGACTATTCAGATAGTACGTGAATTCTAAAATAAAAGTAGCCCAATTATAATATTAAAATAAATATTTAATTAGACTTTAGGCATAAAAAGACCTTGACTAATTTGGATTTAAAAAAAAAAAAAAAAATCAAGCCCACAGGATGGGGTATCACATTAAGGCATCAACCCAATCATTCTTCCTCTACTTTTATATTACTCTGTCCCGATGAGCTCCATCTCAGTTTCTATCCATCTCTTTTCCTCTCTCTCTCTCTCTCTCTCTCTCCCGAAACAACTAACTCTTCAAAACTCTTCTTATCTCTTTCTTTTCCTGAAACTCTAATCCCCATATTCTATTAGTTCTCCAATCAAACCCCTATTAATTACATAAGTCCTTAATAAAGTTATTGTTATATTAGTATGCCCTAGAGCATGTAATTATCTTATTGATAAATAATATGTTTTATTTATTTATTGTCTTC
>JAOXNR010019725.1:0-26724 GCA_028571225.1 Parsonsia alboflavescens
GTGTGTTCTGATTTCCCTTCAATCTCAAGCAAGTTCTCTCAGCTTTCTCTTCTTTCTCAGTCTAAAATTCCAACAGAATTCTTGTACACCTTCAAATATCATATTTGCAACTACGAGAGTATTTACTTAGAAGAGTGTTTTAGCGGGGGAAGGAATGCTTTCCTACAATGGGTGACAACAATGAGATAAGAGAACACGAATCCATCCACCAATCTTCAAAGCTAAGTAACAAAATAGTATGAAACATGGCCTTTTACATGGTATTTCTATTTATATATTGTTCTTTCCAAAATCAGGAGTCCATGACTGCGAATTGGGTAAAAACCTTATTTTGCAAACAATCATGTTGTTATTTAATAGGGTTGTAATTCATTTTTGTTCGTCCACTGAAATCATTCTTTAGATGCCTTTATTAATGATGGTACTCTCACTAAGCGAGGTTTAGAATGTTATACATGCAAGAAAGTTCACACACCATATTAGCAACTATTGTTCATAATTTTGTTTTTATTGGTGGTTGTTTAGTGGTGAACCATTATTACTCAAGCATGCAAATTTAGACTTCCTTCCACAAGGATTGATGCGAGGCCCAGCAAGGAATAGGCTCAAATTTGGCTGGTTGACTGGAAATGGTCCAATGTGCAAAACCCATCGCTTTGCCATGGATTGAGGCAGTTTCGGGCCATCCGGGATAGTTTTGATGGTTTTTGGGGCCTTTTTTTTTATGTTTCAGGGTTATTTCATAATTTTGTCATTTTTTTTATTTCCGATTCGGATTAGGGTTGAGTTTAAATTATATATTCGCCTTTTTCTTTAGATACGAACAGTTTTTTTTAATTTTGATTATTTCCAACTTTTGTCGTAATATAGAAAACTAGATAGTTTTCGCAAATTTCCATCTTTTCTTCTGTTTAGCAAAATTTTGTTATTGTTTTTGCATCATTTGGTATCATAGCACAAGATTGCCTTCACCAATGGTTGAACATAATTGTGTTGGTCATGGACGACGCCTTGCTGGAAAGGGACATGAAGTCATTATTGAGGAAGACTAACAGCCTCATCAACTAGACCTGCGATACCCAGAAAACGAAAATGAAGAACAGATAAGGCGGATCCAAGACTTTGAATGGCAATTGGAGCAGGCTAGGTTGGACATTCAGTCAAAGGCGGGGGCGGAATCAGAGATTGAGTCCGATGATGAGAGGAAAGACGTCAATCCGTTTGGGGTTTTGAACCGGGGCGTGTAATCGAGCAGAACGACCTAACAAACAATATTCTTTCCAGAAATTTAGTATGAAAATCAAGATTCTCGATTTTAAGGGTAAGGCAATCTTGAAACAGCTGAGGTTCATCGGTTGGGCGATGCAGGAGTTGATAATGCAGATCCTTGCCAACAGCTAGCGCCGGTGTAGACGCACCCATCAGGTGGAGTTGGGCATCTGGGCCAAGGTGTAGAGGACCAACGATCAAGCTGTAGAGGTGCACACCATAGACAAACCAGCGAAAAGTAGATGCCGCCAGATGTTTCACAGCCCAGTCGAGAAGCATTCTCAGGCGACCCCCAGGCAGCCAGTGGCTAGGCATGCCCAATCCGATCGGAATGTACAGATGATGGCAGCAGTCTGGTAAGGTGGTGTGCCGTGGCAATGCCAATTATTATGTGATTATATTTTATCTTATTTTTTGTTGTATGACACCCTGGAGAGAATGCTCTTGTGAATTTATTCTCCTAGAAAGCAATGCCAATTATTGTGGTAAAAGAATGGTGTTTGAGATTTTTGGATCCAGTAGTCAATTTTCTTGGTATGCTGTTCTTTTTTGTATTATGAGTTGTGTTGATTTCTTTACTCTTTCTTCGAACTTCCCTTAAAAAGATATTCATGGAAAGTGACAGTAATCGATCGCCTAATTAAAGTGCTATTACATGTTAAAGATTGTGATTTTGATTGTGGTAATAAGCATCTTGGGGTTTCAAGAGCAGAAGAATTGGCTCTCGTTCCTATTATATGGTCCATGGTACCCTCCGTATGTGAATCTTTTGCAAAGGATTGTCATTGAATCTACAAATTTAGATGTTAGAGTGGAACATAATACTCCTGTAAGTTTTCATTTTCTTATCCTACTTTTTTCAGTACTGGGCATTAGAGGTTTGAACTACCATCTTTCAGTCTTTGCAGTTCATAAATTTTTTGTCAAAGTTTTATTTTTTGATAACCTGTATATACCTCAAGCAAAAGTTCTATCATTTCCCCTCTTCCATTTCTCCTGAAAGACTTCAAGATTTGCTTTTCTTTTCTTTAGCTTCTTTGTTAATTATCATTTTATCAGTCAATCAATGCAAGCATCACAAACAGAGACCGTCTAAAGACCTGAAAAAACATCTGATTGATGCTTGCTTGGTGGGATATTACCAAGTTGAAACATTAGCTTGATCAGTTTACAAGTCATTCCTAGGTCTAAAATAACGAAGTTAATGCTTTTCTATTTTAAGTTGAGAACCTTGCATTTCTAATTTGATAGTTATGTTTCCTTTCCTTTTTAGACAACCTGTTTTGAACTTTGGTGAGAATCCTCGCGTGTCTTTTTACTTAGCTTATGACTTACTTTTTATCTACTTAATTTTATTGACTTTAGTTATTATGGTCAACGGGCACTTTGCTTTGGCATATCAACCTACAGTTTTCTCAATCTGGCTTCTTGACTAAGGGGCCTGTCAACATCTCTACTTTATCTGTCACTTCTAGAAGCTTGGGCATTTGCTTTGAGGACACATGTCATTTCTTCACAAGGTGGCAAACTGTCATCTTTGTAACAAAACATGTTGATATGGGGCACCATTTCTCATTTATTGTCATTGATGTGTACTGAAAGACTAAGGTATTTTTCCTGATCATTACTTATAATTTGGGATCTTCTTCCATATGCTTGAGAATAAATTCTTGCCAATATTCCCCCTTTAATCTCTCCTGTTCGTTCTGTATTGGAGGGCTTGTCAATTGTTATTAATCTTTTGTTAAGCATGCATAATGAAACTGATTTCTCAATAGAGTTGCATTTTCAAAGGGATACCGACTTTGCCCTATGGACCCTTCAGTTGCTGCCTTGGTGCCACTGTCGGGTGCATTGAAAAAGCTATTGATGTTTTCAAGTGCAGGTATGAATTTTACTCTTTTCTTTTAACTGCCTTTTTTCTTTTTACATATACATCTTGTGTTATGAATTTTTAATTACACTTTCTTATTTTGGAATTGAATGTACTATTTTGTCTTTAGCTAAATTTAATAAAAATGTTTGACATGTATGGAGCATATAAGTGTGGTTAAAAATGAAGTGTTAGAAAGCAATAGTCAGCATGCAATGTTGGTAAGATGTTTACAGTTTAAGTTGACTCTGAACCCAACACAGTAAATGAAGTGAACAAATGGTTTTAAATTTAGAAAATAATAGTGTATCTATAGTAGAAGTAAGTTGGGATAATAATATCAAATTATGATTAAATTCTAACTAATTTGGAAAATGAGACATTCAATTATCATGGAAGTATAATATTCCCACTATATAGATAAATTCACTTGTGATTATACTCCTCTTTGAAAGTCTTTTACAATTGTGTACATGTGGAAAGTTTGTATTCCTAATCCCATAGCAAGGAAGTAGGTTAGTGGAGTTTTAGTAAAATTTACCTATAAACTTTGGATAGTCAAATTACCTATAAAATTTGGATAAAAGGATATAAACTTTATAAAAGGATAAACTTTATATAGATACATCGTAAAAATAAAATTAAAAAAATGTGAAAATAATTCCTTTCTCCTTAATTGCTGATTTGGATTTGGATTTGGATAATGGAGCATTGTATTTTTTTTTTTATTTATGCAAATGTGGTGGAAAATATGTAGCAATATATAATAAGGGTCAAAAAGCATAAGCTTTTTCCCCTAGTTAGATCTTTATCAAGTTAAAAATTTCTGCTCAAAGATCTGTGCTATCGCATTTGCTGTAAGTTTCCGTTCCCTTGTTCATGGTGAATTGAGGATGGTTTCTATTCAATCAGTTTTTGACTCTGGTGAATTAAATTCAGAATCACTACTTGTGTTAATGCCAGTTTTTGATGTAACTTGTGACCCTTTTGTAGTTTTTTATATCTAATCCTTTTTTCCATTTTAGCTTAACCTTTACTTCATTCATGATTTTCGTTCCTTCTGTGATGACCAATCAGGTTTGTTTTGAAATATGACGACCTCAATATTTGAAACAACCCAATTCCATTATCCGGAAAGAATTAATGTTAGGAAAATGAATACATAATGATGTTATGTAATCTATAGTTGATTCTTAGCTCATGTTGATTCCGGCCTTCAATCGCCGGTTTAGATGATGATGAAGAATGTTCTCCAAGCTAGGCCTTTTATTTTCTGAAATCATCTGAGTGTTTCTCAATAATTCAATTAGATAGCAACAAATTTATTCTCATTTGTTCTGCATGTTGCGGGTTTGAGATCATTGTACACCCTCGTATCAGGGCTAACTTGGAGTATTCGCAGGTGATGTTGCTCTATATACTGTCTGCTTGGTGATTATATCTTACTAATCTTATTTTTTAAACTCAAAATGATTTCAGATTGAATTTCTAATTAAATTATATTGTCAATGAAATATTATGGTAAGTGGAACGTTACCCAAGTCATGTGTTCGTTAGTTGAGGGTAGTACTAAGGTTGGAAAGCCTTGTAAGACCGATATAATTCGTTGACAAACGTGCTTACCATCGTATTGCAAAGATTTTATAAATTATTTAGATAAAACCAATCTGAAATGTTTTGTTTTAATCTAAGGTAAGTAAGATATTTTCAAATCTATGTTAGGCTTATTCAAGTCTAAGGGCTATTTCCTCAGTGAAAAACCACTGAGATGACAGACTTCCAAGATTTGGAAGCATTAAACAAATGGACTGTTCCTATAGTTCCATCCAGTCAAATATATAGATTTGGCTCATTGAATCTTAAATCCAAATATTCCATAAAATTTCTAGAACAAACTGTTACTATGGTGGACAACAGTATAGAATTAGAACTATTATCTCTAAATGATATCAATCGATATCAAACTGATGGATATGATTATGTCCATATTGGTCTAGTTCAGGTTGCTTTCAAACCTTTAACATTAACAGGTCTAAATGCATCAATTCTTGCAACTCTAAGGGATGCAAGATGTCTAGATTGGAAACCACCTCTGATGGGGGTTGCTCAGACTAGTTTGAGCCATGGCTCGGTGTACTTTAATGTATATCCCAATCTATGCCTATCCATGATGGATAGAAACATTTTTAAGGCTATAAGTCTTAAGTTCTATACTCATGGTTATAATTTTTTACCAGGGTCAGAAACTAGAGCAATAGTCTATAGAGTTTATTATAAAGTAATGCATACTTTATGTCCTAATGTGAAACAAACAAGTTCACAAGGAAAAACTGTAGTGGTTGAAACTAATTTAACTACTACAAAAATGGCTACAAATAAGCTTTTAAAATAGGAAGATATTAATTTCCCTCATAGGATGTTGAGCAGATAGTTCAACATGAAGATGGTGAGGTGGAAATATCTTTCACGCCAACTAATAGGATAAGAGTTTCGAGATCTATATCTAGATCTAGGTCTTATTCTAATCTAGGTAGTTCAAGAAGTCTTGAATCTCCTTCTATATCAGAAGGTAGAGCATCAGTTTTAAGAGGATTACCTGGATATGTTACTGGTCCATCTACCAGTAACCAGGTTAATGAAATAAAAATTTCAAACCAAAATATTCCACATGGAATATATGAAACACAGTTTGAAAGATTGTCTCCGAGTAAATCGGTAATGAGCTTTCATATTTAATGGATATATTCCCCTTAAATCATAGCATAGAGGAACATATGGTTACCTCTATACCATTTCCTAAACTTAATAAATTTAAGTTTAACCCCAGGATAGAAGGACTTTTCACCTGGTAGTCCAATAACACTTTTGCTAACTGAAGAGTTTAATGAACTTAGCAATAAACTATTTAGAGATTGGTATTTCTCTACATTCGATAAAACATTCATTTATAAGTGGAAAGAAAAATACTATAATCATCTAGAAAAGTATAACTAAATCATGGAAAACTATCGAGGGTATATTATTAAGATCTCAGTATCCTCCACCATAACCATTAACCCTAAAACAAGGCAATGAAACCTTAGAAGCATCAGCTTATATAAGGTTAAACTTTGGAATGGAGACAACCATGAAGGATATCTCCAATATATTCAAACAGTTGAATTATACAAATTTTTATCTTCAACATTTAGATTCACATATTGAATCTCTTGAGGAATATATAATAAAAAATTCCCAAAGTTTAGGAGACAAAATCTCCGAACACTTCAAAGGAACCCATAATAAAGCCTTCTATAGAAGTTAAAGGGTTTAAACTAGGAGATGAGCCTAGTAATACTATAATTAAAACACTAGAGGAGAAATTGAAAAATCTCAAGGTTAGTGTTTTAAATAAAAAATAGTCCCAGAAAATCCCTCTTCTGAGGAAGAAGCAACTTCTTCAGAATCATCAGAGAATGAATTAGATCTCTTTGATAAGGAACTAAACAAACTTCAAGATAATTTTCTTGAGGTTAATAAGCTCAAATATGGGCAAAATACAGTTAGGAGGTTAGATCATCATTATTATAGAAGACCATCCCCTACAGATCTCCTATATGAGGAGAATGATAATACATTGATGATGAGTTATTCTACAAATACCATATATGAATGGATTTTAGATGGATTCTCAGATTTAGTAATCCATAATCACCTTCATAGGATGTTAATGTACTCTACTGTATGTAAATTGAAAGGAAACTCAAATAGAGTCATAACAGAAATGATTACCTATGGATTCTCAGGTACTCTTAAGACGTGGTGGGATAATACTTTATCTCTATCACAAAGGCATGAAATATTAAATGCCAAGAAATTGGTCAAAACTAAAGAAGGCACATCTGAACAACAGATGGTGTAGGAAGTGGAAGATGGTATATTGGACCATTTTACAAGTCAAATACATAACCAAGGTGAAAGATTAAAGACTCTTTTACAAAATCTAAAATTTCATTCTTTAACTGATTTTCATCAGTATAAAGATGTATTTTAGCAAGGGTCACTAATTTTAGTGACATTAGTAATGAATATTGGAAATCCAAATTTATAGATGGATTACAATATTTATTTGCTGAAAGGGTCAAAAAGACTCTCAAAATGGCTTATGATGGGGTAAACATTCCTTGTGAAAAATATACATATGGACACGTGATAGGAGTGTGTATTCAAGAAGGTTTGGCATTATACCAAGATCTTAAGCTGAGAAGCTAGCTTAAAAAACAAAGGCTCACATAAAAGAAACAATTAATAGAATTCTATTAACAATTTGCCTTTAACATGCCTAAAACCCTTCTAGGGCTAAATCTTTAAAAATGGTTAGGCAATATTCTTCATACAAGAAGAAGAGGAGGAAAAAGGCTTCCTTCATAAAGAAAAATTGGTCAATAAATATCATAGGAAACCGAAGAATACTTCTTTCACAAAATTAATGGGTAAATGCAATAGGTGTGGCAAATATGGCCATTATGCCAATAATTGCAGGACAAAAAAGAAGATTGAGGCTTTAGAGGATGAAGATCTCTAGCTAAAATTAAGTAAAATATTACTTAGTGATAGGGAGGAAAGTGATTCTCCAAAAATAGAATTAGGAAATGAAGATGAATATTATTCTTCAGATTCTAGTACAAATGTTAATTGCAACTACAATGAAATAGATTATTTCAAACAGATAGCAGAGATGAGTAGAAATATTTCTACTCTAACTCAATCCCAAGAGGATTTGATTAAATTCATTGATCAAGTCCAAGATCCTTTAATTAAAAGCACTCTTATAGAAAAATGCAATGCATTTGAAAGAAATAGTGAGGAATATAAACATCCTAGAGATGGCTATCGAATGACTAAAGTATATGATAGACTTAAAACCCGAAGAGAATCTCCAGCTACTTCTAGTGATCTTAGAAGGGACATTAAAGAACATAAATCAGAAATACATGATTCAAAGTGTAAAAATTTAGAGATAGAGGATAGACTATCTCTAATAGAACTTAGAAATATAACTTCTATAGCTTCTACTTCTAAGGACATAGTAAATTTTACTTTTAAAAAAGAAGAAACTCCTGCGTATCTTAATATGTTACAACAATTAGTTACTCAGAAGTGGTATATTAAGATCACAATCTTGATAAACCATGAACATATAGTTCCTAATCTTACAGACTTAGTAGATAAAAGAGCTGATATGAACTATATCTATTAAGGAATAATTCCTACAAATTATTTTGACAAAATAGTTCAAAGCTTGACATCGGCCAGTGGGAATAAACTCCCTATTAAATATAAACTATCAAAGGCACATGTTTGTAATCAAGAAGTATGTGTACCGACTTCTTTTCCACTAGTTAAAAAACTATCACAACAAGTGATTTTAGGCACTCCATTTCTTAATGAAATTATGCCTATACAAGTAGATAATTCAGGAATAATTGTTGAATATAAGTAAAAAAAAATTTCGATTTGAATTTGTTACTGACCGTCAGACAATTATATTGTCTGACCTTAAAGAAGTTCTGATAAAACAGAACCAGATTAATTTTTGAAATAAAGAAATTAAGATTATGAGTGTTGGGGAAATACTCCTTAATAATAAAATAAAAGACAAAATTTCTAATATAGAAACATAATTTCATAAGGAAATTTGTTGTGATCTCCCAAATGCTTTTTGGAATAGGAAAAAGCATATTGTCGAATTACCCTGTGAATCATGGTTTAGAGAAATTGATATATGAACAAAAGCTAGACCATGTCAAATGAATCAAGAATATCTTGATTTATGTCAAAAGGAAATCAAAACCCTTTTAGAAAAGAAGTTAATTAGAACTTCTACTTCTCCTTGGAGTTGTACTGCTTTTTATGCTAATAAAAAGGTAGAGAAGGAATGAGGAGTTCCTAGATTAGTTATAAACTATAAACCTTTAAACAAGGTTTTAAAATGGATTAGAGATTAAATAAAACTTTGATATATTCAAAGTTTGATTTAAAATTTGGGTATTGGCAAATCCAGATTAAGGAACAAGACAGATATAAGACTGCCTCTGTTATTCCTAATCGGCATTATGAATGGATTGTTAATGCCTTTTGGATTAAAGAATGCTTCTTCTGAGTTTCGACGTATTATGAATGATATCTTTAATCCATATTCAGACTTTATAATAGTCTATATAAATGATATCTTAGTTTTGTCACAAGATATTGATCAACATCTTAGAATGTTTAAACATTTAGTGCTAACAAATGGGTTAGTAATTTTTGCTCCTAAAATGAAAATCTTTCGGACAAATATTAGATTTTGCATAACATTTCTAGAGGGGAAATAGTTCCAATAGAAAGAATTATAGAATTTGCTTCTAAATTCCCAGATGAGATAATTGATATAAAACAGTTACAAAGATTTCTTGGAAGTCTTAATTATATTTCCTATTACAAAAATTCAGCAGAAGATACTGCTATTTTGTATGCTAGATTAAAAAAGAAATCTAGTCCTTGGACTGATAGCCATACTGCTGCAGTTAAAAAGATTAAACAAAGAGTAAAATATTTACCTTGCTTAAAGTTAGCAAATCCACTTTTTTATAAAATTGTGGAAAATGATGCCTCAGACATAGGTTATGGAGGAATCCTTAAACAACAGAATCAAGTTAGTACCATAGAGGAATTAGTTAGATATACTTCGAGTAAATGGAATGATACCCAAAAAAGTATTCAACAATTAAGAAAGAAATGCTTTCTATTGTTAAGCGCATTAATAAAATTCAAGATAATTTGCTAAATCAAAAATTCTAATTAAGAATTGATTGCAGTGCGGCTAAACAAATCATACAAAAAGATATTAAAAATTTAGTCTCCAAGCAAATATTTGCTGAATGGCAAGCACAGTTATCTATTTTTGATTTTGAAATTGAATACATTAAGGGTGAATATAATTCAATGCCTGATTTTTTGACCCGTGAATTTTTACAAGGTACATGACAAGGGATGCTCGTCCACCTAAGAAAAAGCAAAAAAAGAATAGATATAGAGGTATAGGATCCAAAGAATCCTCATCTACTGGAAGAGGTAGAGGAAGGGGGAGAAATTCGACCCCACCAAGAAAGATGACCGACCTCAATGGGAAAGAAGGGTTCCACTTATGGAGAAAAAGCTCCAAAAAAGAGAGAAATTGACCTTGAAAGACTTGGTCAGCATTGAGCTAGCACATATTGTTAGCCGATCCAGGAAGAAATCCTTCCGATTGAATTAGAAGACTTGGGATGAATTCATGATCCTTACTATTTGATGTAGAAATATCTGTTGCAAAGGGCTTACCAGGAAGGGAATACAAGCCTAGAATGTTCTACTCGACCATATTGGAGAGTACAGGATCAGCCGAGATGAGGTATTTTTATCATAATAATAATCTCTTATCTGGTGTAATTGATTATAGCAAATGTGCTATAACCAAGGTTATGAGTCTAGTTGATTGGGGAATGGACATTTTTTAAAAAAGGACAATCAATAATAAATTGGCTAAAACACTTGATGGCCATACATACCAGTATAATTATTTTGATTCTATGGATGCATGGACCAATACTTTTTATTATGAAAATCAAAAGAAGAAACATTCTTGGTTTTTTCAGTTCGGGAAAGAATTCTTTTCCAAAACTAAAACCATACCTACATGGTTTTATGAATGGTGGAGTAAATTTGGGCCAGGTCTAGATTTGCTACCTGACGATATTCAAGATTTGTATACAAATTGGGTAGAGAATCACCCAGTTCTCCTGCAAAGTAGTCAAATAATGACTGGACAGTGCATAACGTATTATTATGCTGAGTTTACAATTCCATGGATATGGAAGTGGGGAGTTGATGTCTCCGAAAACAAATTGGGAATTCCATATTTGATGACAACCTTCCATTTTAGATGGTGGCTACAATGGCTTGCCAAAAGATCTATTCAAGAGATTTAGGCTAAAATTGAAGAATATCTTGAATATGGCGCACAGTCAAATTCAGGAAAAACTATCCCAAATAAATATGATTTAAAGGAGATCAAATCAAATTTTAAGAAGAAATATCCTTCTCTATCCCCAGAAGAGATCATGGTCAAATGTATGCAATAATAAATGAAGGACCAGTTTTGCAGTACATTTGCAGGCATCCAAAAATCAGAAAGGATGTGTCAATAACTTCCGATGAAGAATATCTGCCGATCAGCCAGCCGCCGCAAGATGAAGAAGGTTTGTATATCAAGAACATGGAAGAACATTGGGATGAAATCATCCAAAGCACGTAGTCCAAAATCGTAAAGGACAAAGGAAAGAAGAAAGTACGTCACTTTAACAAAAGGACCAGTAGAGAATATATTCTCTTTTAGATTGATAAGATCATAGTGGCAAATGTGTCTGCCACTGCTTTATTTTATTTCAGACCATTTGTTGAGTGGGTCCTCTTTTTAACTTAGATTTTTGGCCACTTGTAATTATTAGGTCATCTGTTCTTTTCTTTTCTTTGGCCACCTGTTTTGAAGGCCACTTTTATTTCGTTGTTTTCTACGGATTCAATATGTTTCAAATCCGCTATAGATTAGTTTTCAGTTTCGAATTTCAAGTCCGATTTAGTGTTTATTTATAGTTTTCATTTCATTCTATAAGATGCAGGTTTTTAGAATTACTTCTTCTTTTATAAACTTTCTCTCTCTATAATATTTTGCTATTTTTACCGTAAGCACTTTTCTTCATTGCTTTCTTACAAATCTTTTCCCTTTATTGCCTTCTTGCTCTATTTATTAAAATAGAAGGAAGATAAAAGAACTTAAATCAAAAATACATGATTTAAAGTGAAAGAGTAATGACTCTTTTGCAAAATCTAAAATGTCATTCTTTAACCAATTTTCATAGGTATAAAGATGTATTTTTAGCAAGGGTCACTAATTCAAGTGACCGTAATAATGAATATTTGAAATCCAAATTTAAAGATGGATTACCATATTTATTTGCTGAAATGGTCAAGAAGACTCTCAGAATGGCTTAAGATGGGGTAACCATTCCTTATGAAAAATATACATATGGAAACCTGAGAGGAGTCTGTATTCAAGAATGTTTGGCATTATGCCATGATCTTAATAATCTACCCTCTCAAGTTTTAAATGATTTAGGTAGCATGTCTAACTTTTGTCTTGTTGCTAAGTCATAAAAGATTGTAAACCACGGAATAAAGTATAATATAGTATTATACTTTTCTAGATGATTACAGTATTTCTCTTTCCACTCATAAATGAGTGTTTTATCGAATGTAGAGAAATACGAATCTCTAAATGGTTTATTGCTAACTTCATTAAACTCTTCACTTGGCAAAAGTCTTATTGGACTACCAAGTGATAAGTCCTTCTTTTCCCCGGGCTTAAACTTAAATTTATTAAGTTTATTAAATGGTATAGAGGTAACCATATGATCCTCTATCCTATGATTTAATTGGACTATATCCATTAAATATGAAAGCTCATTACCGAATTACTCGGAGACAGTCTTTCATACTGTGTTTCATATATTACATATGGAATATTTTGGTTTGAAATTTTTATTTCATTAACCCGATTACTGGTAGATGGCCAGTAACATATCCAGGTAATTCTCCTAAAACTGATGCTCTACCTTCTAATATGGAAGGAGATTCAAAAATACTTGAACTACCTAGACTAGAATAAGACATAGATCTATATATATATATATATATGGAAACTCTTATCCTATTAGTTGGAGTGAAAGATATTTCCACCTCACCATCTTATGTTGAACTATCTGCTCAACATCTTGGCTAACAATTGGCTTTGGGGGAACCGCCTCTGGCACCACCCAAGTATTAGGGAAATTAATTTCTTCAACTTTTAAAAGTTTATTTGTAGCCATTTTTGTAGTAGTTAAATTAGTCTCAACCACTACAGTTTTTCCTTGTGAACTTATTTGCTTCACTCTAGGACATTAAGTATTCATTACTTGATAATAAACTTTATAGACTATTGCTACAGTATCTAACCCTGGTAAAAAATTATAACCATGAGTCTGGACCTTAAGACTTATAGCCTTAAAAATGTTTCTATCCGTCATGGATAGGCATAGATTGGGATATACATTAAAGTATATCGAGCCATGGCTCAAACTAGTCTGAGCAACCCCCATCAGAGATGGTTTCCAATCCAGACATCTTGCATCCCTTAGAGTTGCAAGAATCGATGCATTCAAACCTATTAATGTTAAAGGTTTTAAAGCAACCTAAACTAGACCAATATGGACATAATCATATCCATCAGTTTGATTTCGATTGATATCATTTGGAGATAACAGTTCTAGTTCTATACAGTTGTCTCAGTTCTAGTTCTATACTGTTGTTCTCCATCTTAACAATTTGTTCCATAAATTTTAGGGAATATTTGGATTTAAGATCCAATGAGCCAAATCCATATATTTGACTCGATGGAACTATAGGAACAGTCCTTTTGTTTAATGCTTCTAAATCTTGGAAGTCTGTCGTCTTAGTGTTTTTCATGAGGAAGTACTGCTCTTAGACTTGAATAAGCCTAACATAGATTTGATAATATCTGACTTACGTTAGATTAAAACAAGACATTTCAGATTGGTTTTATCTTAATAATTTATAAAATCTTAGTAATACGATGGTAAGCATGTTTGTCAAAGAATTATATCGGTTTTACTAGGCGTTCCAACCTTTGTAGTAGCCTCGACTGCCAAACATGCAACTTGGGTAATGTCCTACTTACCATAATATTTTATAATTTAATTAGAAATTAAATTTGAAATCATTTGGAGTTTAAAATAAGATTAGCAAGATATAATCAATTTAGCCTATCATGGCTCTGATACCAAATTATACAGAGATTTTAATAAATAGAGCAGGAAAGCAATGAAGGGAAATGATTTGTAAGCAAAAAGTGAAGAAAAGTACTTATGATAAAATTTGTAAAACATCATAGAGAGAGAAAATTTACAAAAAGAAGAAATGGTTCTAAAAACCTACTTCTTACATAATGAAATGAAAACTATAAATAGATAATAAACCGAACTTCAAATCCAAAACTCAAAACTAATCTATAGCGGATTTGAAACATATTGAATCCATAGAAAACAACGAAATAAAAGTGACCGGCAAACACAGGTGGCCAAAGAAAAGAAAAGAAAAGATGGCCTAACAATTACAAGTGGCCAAAAATAAAAGTTAAAAAGAGGACCCACTCAACAAATGGTCCAAAATAAAATAAAGCGGTGGCAGACATGTTTCTCATTATGATCTTAACAATCTAAAAGAGAATATATTCTTTGCTAGTCCTTTTGTTAAAGTGACTTTAAGTCATTTTCTCCTTTGTACTTTAAAATTTTGTACTACGTGCTTTGGATGATTTCATCCCAATGTTCTTCCATGGTCTTGATATACAAACCTTCTTCATCTTCCGGCGGTTGGCTGTCCGGCTGATTCTCTTCATCGAAAGTTATTGACATCCTTTCTGATTTTTGAATGCCTGCGAATGCACTACAAAACTGGTCCTTCATGTATTGCATACAAGCTTTGAAATCATCTTAGTGTTTCTCAATAATTCAATTAGATAGCAACAAATTTATTCTCATTTGTTCTACATGTTGCAGGTTTGAGATCATTATCGTATCAGGGCTAACTTGGAGTATTTGCAGGTGATGTTGCTCTATATACTATCTGCTTGGTGATTATAAAGGTCTTCTTTGTGTTTCCTTCGTTCATGTCTGTTTATTGTGTGATAAAACCCGTTGTTGCTTTTAAAAGCAGTTCTCATGTTTCAACTTATGTTTTTTGCTTTTGTGACCCTTCTGTAGTTTTTGTATCTATTAAAACCTAAAACAATAATATTTCTTTATTCACAAAGACCACACACATATATATAGAATATGGCTACGGTGTGCGAATTTGCACACCGTCTTGTGTGCGGGTATAGCATGATGACGTCGTTTTGATTTTTTTTAAAAAAAAATCTTGCATGTTGTCTCGGACAATGATTCCAATTGCAACTTCTTGATTTTTCTAAGCACCGTCCATGGTGATCTTAAGCCTAGGAGACAGGGGTGGAGACCATTCGGTAGGGAACTGAGAACCAGCGAGTGAAATTGGTTGTGAGGAAGAGGCCAAGCATTCAGTGACAAGGGCAATGGATTTGGAATAGATTTGAACAGCAGGAGTATCGTGTTGTGCATTGGTGATTGTGGGGTGGTTCTGGATGGGCTTCTGGTGGCCGTGATGGGTTTGGTTACAGCCGTAGGTGGTGGAGATTTTGGCTGTTGGTAAAGAGGCCAAAGTGGACTGTGGTGCGGTTCTGTGTTAGCTTCCGATGGCCATAGAAAAAGCAAGGTTTGATGGGTTTGGTTATGGTAGTAGGTGGTGGAGATTTTGGGGGTTTCTTTTTCTTCCAATTAGCAGAATCAGCACCGACATCAAAGAATCGATGTGAACAGAAAGGCAGAATTGGCATCAGTATATTTTGGAAAACCAAAATGACGTCTCTCGAGTCTAGCGCACACAGATGGTGAGCGACGTCACACACAATAGCCAAACTGTATAAATATATATACATATATATATATATATATATATTTACAAAACATATTCTTAACCATCTAAGACTAGAAAATCTATTACTTGATAGAACATATTATTCTAATCCAAATACATGTCTTAACGGTATCCGATCTTTTCGGCCATTTTAGGTAAGCTTTACTTCTTCATTCATGATTTTTGTGGTTTCGTGATGACCAATCAGGCTTGCTTTGAAAGAAGATGACCTCAATATTTGAAATAACCTAATTCTACTATCTGGAAAGAATTTACATTAGTAAAATGAATACATCAAGAAGTCATGTAATCTATATTTGATGCTAGTTGCAATTGATTTTGGGGTTCAATTTCTGGTTTAGATGATGATGCAGAAATTTTCTATTCTGGGCCTTAATTTTTTTGTCAAATCATCTCAGCGTTTCTAGATAATCTAATGTGATAGCAGCATATTTCTTCTCTTTTGGTAGTGCACACCCTTGTATCAGAAAGTATGACTGACTTATTTGGAGTATTTGCAGGCGAGCTTGCCTTAACCTAAATGTCCTTTTTATGGACATCTTATTTATTTCTGCATGTATATGACTGGCTTTATAACTTTGAAATATAACATAATAGTTGCAACGAGTCAATAGATATGATGCAATAGATTCTTCATTTGGTAAACTGCACCAATGGTTTATCGTATACTTTTTGAACGTCTAGTATAACTGTTTAATCTTTTTTTAATCTAATTTTTTTTTAGTGGCAAGTGTGACCAAATTCTACAATGCTCACAATATTTTTAATCTGCCACAATGTTTTTTCAATGTTTTTGGGTTTCATTAGTTGCAAGATGATCTTTGACTTCTTGGATGCATGATTCATAATATAAATGTTATCAACTCTTTGTCTCTTATTTGACAATGAATTCAAGTTAGTACTTCAAGTGTTTTTTAAAACATCTGTATAAAATACCTTCAAAATAAAATAAAATTTACAAATATAAAGAAGGCTTTGAATAGCTTCAACTTCAAATGAATTTCATTCAAATTTTCGTTACACAGAGAGAGAGAGAGAGTACAAAGGTTGTTGGAGAATGCTTAGAAATTTCAAAATTGTGGGGAAAGTTCAAGGTGTGTTGCACCTTACAGGTTATCTTATTGATAAAAATTTATAACGGACTTCAAAATAATTCTTTTGAGTCCGGAATATTACATTCAAATAATTCTATATACTTTCTGAAAAAGTAAAGTATAATTATTGTAAATAAAATAAACAACTTTAATAAAGTTGTCGGCCATTCTTCAATTATTTTTGCCAGTTGTCTCCAAATTGATGTGACACCACCTCCATCAAATTTTCTTCTTACTTCAAGTGCTTTGTTGTCCTTTCTTTTGTCTATTTCGTCCTTAGTGCTTCCATAACCGAAATTCCTTTGATTTCTTCTATTATTGCAAGTTCAAGCATCTCCAAGTGAAGGCGTATCAATACTTCTTCAAATGCTGAAATTCTTTTACTAGTTGTCTTCTTTTTCATGTGGTCCACCGACTTGTCTTCTAATTCTCTTTGCAAATTTCATCAAATGCTTAAATGTTTTCCCCCATCGGTATCAGAGCCATGAACCCGTGTTGATTTGAAATCTTAAGGATGAAAGCTTAAACAAGTTTTATTCTTTCTTCCTTAAGTGAGTTCATGAGATAATCTTCAAATCTCTCTTTCTTTCGTATTCCTTTTCTTCATTTAAAACTCTCTCCCGAGAATAGGGAAGAGTTAGAACTTTGCGTTCAGACTCAGGTGTATGCCTAGGTTGAGTATTAGGAAGAGTCGTAAGTCGGTTAGATTAGTCTGCGTTAGTCGAAAGTGAAGGCATTGTATTCGCCGAACCAACAGGAGATCCTTCAGAAAACAGATGGCACATCTGGAGAGTAAGGACTTAGGTAAGTCCTAAGCATCCCTTAGGAGGTTGGGTCAAACGAAATTAAGGAATAAGATAGGAAGAGATATTTAGAGACTATTGATTGAATAAACTTTCGGATAGAAAGAATGTTTTCATAAGATTTTTAATCATGTCTACCTCAACTTCTTCTAGCATTCAGAATATGTCAAAAATTGACAGTGACACCATTAATGAGGAACAAATTAGTATTTCTTTTGATGATATAGAAAAGAACAGGTTGGAATATTCCCCATGAGAAAATATCAAAAATTTATAAAATAGGATTATTTGATTTTGCACAAGACTTTTCTATTAAAACAACAAAAAAAAAAGTATCATTAACAAAGAATTTGGAACTATTTATATTATGAACCAACAAACAATAGATTTGCATAAATTGAAATTCAGATATTGCCATATTGGATTAGTTCAAATAGCAGTCAAACCACTTTTTACTCTAGTAAGACGCAATATACCTGTTTGTCTTATACTAAGAGATAGTAGATGGTTAGACTTTAATAGCAATATAATTGCAATAGTTGAATCTGATATTGATAATGGACCAGTTTATTTAATTGTTATCCTAATTATTCTTTAGATTTGGAAGACCTGCATAATTTGAAAGCTTTGACTTTAAATTTGCAAGTTAAGAATTATAATGTTGAAATAGGAACTAGAGGGGTGGTTTTGATTTATAGAATTTATTATAAATTGATGAAAACCACAGTAAACCCAAAAGCAATTCAGTATTCAAATCCAAATGAAACTTAGTTATTAGAAACTAACTTTTTAAGATCTAGTACACAGGCACCTAGAACCCTTAAATGGAGTGAAGTTTTGGAGAATAAAAATCACAAATAGAATTTAATGCAAGAACAATAACAAATAAACAGCTATACAGAAAGAAAAGCTGGAAATTGGTGAAAACTATCCAATTTTCAATTCAACAACAAAAGTCAGAAATTATCACATTTTTAAAAGCCTGTTTGTATCTGCAGACAAATGTGAAATATATAACCTAAAACCTAACCTAATCCTAATCGGAATTAATTAAAAGAATCCTAATCAAAATTAATAAAAAGAAACCTAATCCGATTCGAAAATAACAAATAAAAAATTATGAAAATACCCCAAGAATATGAAAATGCCCAAAAGTCCATCAAAATAATCTCGGATGGCCCAAAACTGTCTTAGGCCATAGCAAACCTATGGGTTTTGTCCATTGAGCCGTTTCTAGTTGTTCAGCCAAATTTGAGCCCGTTTTGAGCTCAGCCCAGCCTGCATCATCCTCCCCGGCTAGGAAAAGATTCGACCTCGAATCTTATTCGTATCCAACCTGACAAGGCGCTGCCATTGCTACGACTGCCTATTGGCAGTCCTGGCCACATTGGTTTGGCCATGGCGTTCTCCGGCGAACTGTTTGTCACTCCGATGACTATTCTAGAATCATTCCGGTGACTTCTCTGGTCTTTTGGCTAACCATTACCTCAGAAATGGAAATCTCAATTTTCATACCGAGATTTTGGAAAGAAGATTGTCTACGAGGTCGTTCTGCTCGATTACGTCCCTTGTTCAAAGCCCCAAATGGATTGACTTCTTCCCCCTCATCTTCGGATTCTATCTCTGATTCCGCCCCCTCCTTAGTCTAAACGTCCAACCTAGCCAGCTACAGTTGCCTCTCTAAGTCTTGGATCCGCCTTGTTTGTTCTTCGTTTTCGTTTTCACGCATTTCTCGTTGACGAGGCTGTTCGTCTTCCTCAAGAATGACTCCACGTCCCCTTCCAGCACGACGTCGTCCATGACCAACACGATTCTATTCAACCATTGGTGAAGGCAACATAATGCTCTGATACCAACTGATGCAAGTACAATAACGAATAAACAGCTAAACGAAAAGAAAATATGGGAATTGGTGAAAACTATCCAGTTTTCAATTTAACGACAAAAGTTGGAAATTTTCACATTTTTAAATGTGTGTTTGTATCTGCAGACAAATGCAAAATATATAACGTAAAACCTAACCTAATCCTAATCGGAATTAATTAAAAGAATCCTACTCGAAATTATTTAAAAGAATCTTAATCGAAATAAATAAAAAGAATCCTAATCGAAATAAATAAAAAGAAACCTAATCAGATTCAAATAACAAAATTACGAAAATACCTCTAAAACATGAAAAGCCCAAAAGTCAAAGTTGAACCCATTCCGAGCTTGGGCCAATCTGCATAACATTTTTTAATAGATTAAATGAAAGAAAATATCAGATATCCAGTACCTTAGAAAAAATAATTGAAACACCAGATGGTAGTGTTTAACTAGAATTTAAGAGACTACTTGCCTTAGTAAAAAGTAGAAAATCTTTTTATGAAGCATCTACTAGTTATTCTCCTAAACTTGAAACGAATAAGAACACTAGAATTAACAGATTTTCTAGTGTAGATTTTAACAAAGAAATTCCTAAAGTAAATTATGCAGATAATATTAGTCAAGTTTTTGGAAGTCCAACATATTCAGAAATGAAAATGGAACAAGTAGATGAGCAATTATTAGTAATTAATTAGGAAAAAGAATTTGAACTAGACAAACCTTTATTAAGAAAATTGTTTTGTAGAAAAGAAAATAGGATTAATCGAGATTGGTTTTTTAGCACAATCCCAGAAAAAAAAAAAAACTATTGAACTAAAAGAAAGATATTATAAGGATATGAAAATTATAAGAGAACATTTAGATTTCTTTGATTGGTTAGATTGAACTAGAAGATTAGACTTACCAGGATCTATTAATGTTATAGCCCTGAAATGGTATACTAGTCAAGGTGAAGTAAAAGAATCATTTATGCCACCTGCAGAAGAAATCAAAATAGTTCAAAAAAATCAAACAATTGTAGCGCCACCATTTAAATTAGATGGAAAAATAGATAATATAGATGTTAAAGTAAAAGACATTAACAAAGTAATTGAATAAAATAATTATACTAATCAAGTATAAATAAAAGTAGCAGATGAAGTTACAAAAATAAATAGTGAAAAAACTAATAGAGAATTGAAATTAAAATCTTAGGATAGAAATCCTATTATTAAACCTTTGGAATTTGAAGATGCTAACATAAAATTTGGTAAAGAATTTAAATTCTCTCAAGAAGATATATAAGTTTATTAAACGATATTAATATAAGATTAGCAAAAATAGATTCTGAACAAAAAAGAAAGCTAGTAGTAGTGGAACTAAAATCCAAACAATTAACTCTGAAAAGAAATTAATTGGAAAATTAGGGGGGAGGGGGGGGGGGAACCCTTATCATCTGATGCAATAAACAAGAACGAATAAACTAAATAGGAAAAGAATCGGATATTGTGAAAACACACAAGTTTTCAGTTTAATGACTAAAAGTCGACGACAAAAGTCAGAAAAATCACATTGTAAATGCCTGTTTGTAACTAAGACAAAACAAGATATTTATGACCTAAAATCTAACCCTAAACCTAATTGAAAATAAAAATGCCCTAAAAACATAAAAAGCCCAAAAGTCAAAGTTGAGCTCATTCCGAACTCGGGCCAATCTGCATCATCATCACATGAAAAATTATTATAAAAAACCTTGTTTTCCAAATATACAATTTGAAGAAAGACATTTAACAGCAGAATCCACTTATTCAGGACATGATATAACTGAATGGAATTTAGATGGATTTGCAGAACACCAAATTATTAATTTGCTTCAAGAAATGTCTATGGCATGTACTGCCTACAAAGCATCTAATACTAGTAAAGACGAAGAAAATATAGCATGGATGTTAATGGCAGGATTTACTGGAACTTTAAGATGTTGGTGGGATAATTACTTATCTCACCCAAGTAAATTAGAAATTAAAATATCCAAGAAAATTAGTTCAAAAGTAAAACTTGAAAATGGTCAAGAAATTACTACAACTGAAGAAGTTTCATATGCTGTTAGTAGACTCTTTTTTGCAATAACTAAGCATTTTGTTGGTGACCCATTAGCACTTCAGGATTGAAGTAGTGAAATTTTAACAAATTTAACATGTCCAAAATTGCATGATTTTAGATGGTATAAAGATATGTTTTCAACAAAAGTAATGTTTAGAAATGATTGTGATCAAGCTTTTCGGAAAGAAAGATTTATCTCAGGTTTACCTCCTTTATTTGCAGATAAGGTTAGACAAAAACTAAAACAAGATTTTAATAATAATATACCTTATGAATTACTTACACATGGAGAACTCATAAATTATGTGAATATTGTAGGATTAAATATTTGCGTAGATTTGAAATTAAAAAATCAATTGAAGAAATATCAAAAATGCTCTAAAAAAGAATTAGGAAATTTTTGTGAAATATTTAGCTACGCTCCTTTAGATTCACCTTCCAGAAGACCAAAGGATAAGAAGAAAAAACCTAAAAGAAATAAAAAATACAAACCTAGAGAAAAATGAAACTAGACGATTTAGAAAAAGAAAGTCCAGTAATCAAATACAAAAAAAAAAAAAATTTATTCTTGTGGAAAAAGGGACATAAAGAGGATAAGTGCCCTAAGTTAGCAAATAAAAAGAGGAAGATAAGTCAATTAGATTTAGATGAAAATATAAAGGAAAAATTGTATCAAATAATTGATAAAAATGAAAATGATAAAGAAACTGAATCTGAATAGAAAATAATATATATGAATTGATAGACACTTCAACCAGTGAGTCTGATAATTCTAGTGAATTTGAAGGAATTTACAATTGTATTGATGAAAATTGTAAAATAAATATGATTAGTTTTACCAAATTGCCTGAGGAAAATAAAGAATTATTTTTTGAATTATTAGAGAAAATTGAAGATCTAGAAGTTAAAAAGGAAAATTTAGCAAAATTAAAAGACTCTTTGTTTAGTAATTCTAATAAAAAAAATAGAGTCGTTTAGTATTAAAGAAGCATTTGATAAATTCAAACAGAATAATAGAGAAATAACTCAAGAAGATTTAAGATTAGAAATAAAACAAATTAGAGAAGAAATAAAAATTCTAAAAGAAAATGATAATATTCATACTGAAGAAATTAGTAATGTTAATGAAGAATTAATAAAATTAAATTTTGCAGAAGCAAAACCTTTTCTAAAAGAAATAGAAGATGAAAGTGAAACATCGAATAAAATAAAATTTATAGATACAATTAAGTGTACAACTTTTCAAAAATGGTATATACCTATAACGTTGAAAATTGGAGATTTTGTAATTAAAGCCACTGCTCTTTTAGACTCTGCAGCAGATCAAAATTGTATTCAAGAAGGATTAATACCAACTAGATATTATGAAAAAGCTTCTAATAAGTTGTATTTAGCATCAGGAAATAGATTGAAAATAGATTACAAATTGTCTAAAGCCCATATTAGCAATAAACAATTTTGTCTCGATAACTCTTTCATTTTTTATTAAAGACTAGAATGAAGAAATTATATTAGGAACTCCTTTTATCACTCAGATTTGCCCATTTGAAGTAGATAAACTAGGAATTCATACTACGATAGGAACTATTAGTATTACTTTCTTTTTTCTCAATAAACCTATGTGTAAATTTATAGATGTTGTAAAAGATAAAACAACTAAAAAACTAGATCAAGTTAATTTTCTGAAAGAAGAAATTAAGTATAAACGAATTGAAAATTAATTGCTTGATCAAGAAATTAAAAATTGCAATTTTTAATTTGAAAATCAAATTGAAAAGGAAGTATGTTCAGATGTACCTATAGCCTTTTGGAATAGAAAATTTCATGAAATAGAATTACCTTACATAGATGAATTAATTTTTAATTTGAAAATCAAATTGAAAAGGAAGTATGTTCAGATGTACCTATAGCCTTTTGGAATAGAAAATTTCATGAAATAGAATTACCTTACATAGATGAATTTGATGAAAAGAATATTCTTAGTAACGCTATGCCTATTCAAATGAATCAAGAATTAATTGAAACTTGTAAAAAATAAATTCAAGATTTATTAAATAAGAAGATTATTAGAGAATCTAAATTACCAAGGAGTTGTACAGCCTTTTATGTGAATAATAATGCTAAAAAAGAAATAGAAGCACCCAGATTAGTAATTAGTTATAAACCTTTAAATAGTGTATTAAAATGGATTAGGTATCCTATACCTAACAAAAGAGATTTACTTAAAAGAACAATCAAATCTATTATTTATAGTAAATTTGATATGAAATCGGGATTTGGCAAATTAAGATAGCAGAAAAAGATAAATATAAAACTACTTTTAATGTACCCTTTGGACAATATCAATGGAATGTTATGCCATTTGAATTAAAGAATGCCCCTTCAAACTTTCAGAAGGTTATGAATGACATTTTTAACCCTTACACTTGCTTTACAATAGTATATATTGATGATGTATTAGTATTTTTTAGTTAGTCATTAGAACAACACTTTAAGCATTTGAATATTTTTCTAGACACCGTCAAGAAAAATGGGCTGGTAGTGAATGCCAGTAAATTGAAATTATTTCAGACTAAGATTAGATTTTTAGGTCATGATTTGGATATAGGACTTTACAAACCCATTACTAGATCAATAGAATTTGCAGATATATTTCCAGATGAAATCAAGGATAAGACCCAATTGCAACGATTGTTTGTATGTTTAAATTATGTAGCAGATTTCATTCCCAATTTGAAATTCATTTGTAAACCACTTTATGACTGTCTCAAAAAGAATCCAGTTGCTTGGGGTTCGGAACAGACCCAAACTGTTCAGCATTTAAAACAATTTGTCAAAGAACTTTCATGTCTCAGCATCTTTGACCCTGAGCCGAATATGATAGTTGAAACTGATGAGTCTGAAATTGGCTTTGGAGGCATTGTCAAACAAAAGAAACTTGACACTTCCTCTGAACAAATTGTTCGATTTCATTCTAGATTATGGAATAATAGTCAAAAAAATTATAAGACTATTAAAAAAGAAATTTTGTCTATAGTACTATGTATTACTAAATTTCAAGATGATTTGATAAACAAAATTTTTTTGATAAGAACAGACTATAAGTCTACAAAAGAAGTTTTAATTAAAGATGTTAAAATTTTGGTTTCAAAACAATTATTTGCAAGATGGCAAGCTATTTTATCAACTTTTGATTTTGAAATAGAATTTATAAATGGAAATAAAAATTCATTAGCAGATTTTCTAACTAGAGAGTTTTTGCAGGGAAAGAATGTGACCAACCCACACACCAAGACAGCTAAGGGCTAGGATGCAGACATCCAGGCCTCCCTCTCGTTCTCCTCTCCCTCCTTCTCAAAATAGGTTTTCAGTACTTGGAACTTTTCCTCCTCTTCCTTCTGCCACTACCAAATCGATTACTACTTCAATTTTTTTTGCAAAACCAGAAACTAGCAAAACTAAGACTGTTAAAACGGACTCAACCAAGTATGCTCTTCCTTTACCAGATTCTTATAAATCAGGAGTTTCTCCTTCATCAGACGCCAAAAAGAAACAAATCTACCAGCCTTCTACTAATTCAAAATATCATGAAAATTATTCAATAGCCATCATTCCTATACTTCCAATTGAAAAGAAATTTGCATAACTTTCCGAAAAAGAATTTGTCTCAAAAATCTTACCAAATTCCTGCCAGCAATCCAACTATATTTTTAAAAGTGACCCATTGAAAACTAGAACTTTTTATGAGCACATAATTATCCATTCGAGATCAGTTGACATTGAGCATGATCAAAATGAAAAAGGAATTGCATTCTCTAGAGTTAGAATCATTAAATTGCTAGATCCTGAAACTTGGAGTACTTCATCTATTCACTCTCCTATCGAATTTGCAGTACCATTTAGACCTTCTTCTTATAATTATATTAATTGGATGCTTGGAACAATTTTTTGTTTTTAAGAGAAAATTCTAATACTAGGTTTGTTAAGTATGACCGGAATGAGATTAGAAAGTTTCCAAGATGCTTTTTTCTACTGGTGGCAATTTGGAGCATCCACTGACATCTTATGTGAAAAGAACAAGATGGAATTTGAAGAATTTGTCAAAGAAGAAGCAATTGAAAATCAACCTGAACATATGAAGAGTTGCAGATTCTTTTTCAAAAAGAAAATCAATTTTATAATTGGTTGGAGCTTCAAAACAAAAATTATTCAAATGGTTTGATATCTGTGCAGAGAAATCAAAATTAGAGGTTGGACCCCTAAAGAAAGTCCAAAAGAAAAGAAAGAAGAAGCATCATCGACTAGTTCTTCCCGAAGAAAAAGCAAAAAACAAATTCAAGAGGAATTGGGAAAATTATATTCTGATTCCTAGGATGCTGAGGATGATGAAGATGAACCAGACCAATTTGCAGTCTCCCAATACAGAGCACAAGAAGATGTTGATGATGGAATTGCAGCCCTATACCAGCTCTATTCACCATAGGGGAAGAAGACAAAACTTGGAACACAACTAGTCAAATTTTTTCAGCATTTGAAGAAGTATTGATAAGACTTCACTTGGAGATACTTGAACTTGCAATAATAGAAGAAATCAAAGAAATTTCGGTTATGGAAGCACTAAGGATGAAATAGACAAAAGAAAGGACAACAAAGCACTTGAAGTAAGAAGAAAATTCAGATGCCGGTGGTGTCAAATCAATTTGGAGACAATTGGCAAAAATAATTGAAGCATGGCCGACAACTTTATTAAATTTGTTTGTTTTATTTACAATAATTGTACTTTACTTTTCAGAAAGTAGATAGAATTATTTGAATGTACTGTTTCGGACTCAAAAGAATTATTTTGAAGTCCGTTAGAAATTTTCATAAATAGGACAACCTGTAAGGTGCAATACACTGCGAACTTTCGCAACAATTTTGAAATCTCTAAGCATTCTCCAAAGACGTTTGTACTCTCTCTCTCTGTAACGAAAATTTGAATGAAATTCATTTGAAGTTGAAGCTATTCAAAGCCTTCTTTATATTTGTAAGTTTTATTTCATTTTATTTTGAAGGTATTTTATACAAACATTTTAAAAAATCACTATTTTGAAAACGATCCTTC
>JAOXNR010019746.1:0-26717 GCA_028571225.1 Parsonsia alboflavescens
AAATTAATTAGTTATTTTATTTAGTCTTATAATTAATTTGGACTTAAGTCCATAAGATTAATTATTGTTGGGCTTGACTAAAATAATGAAGTGGATATTTATTTTTATTAGTCTTATAATTAATTTGGATATAGGTCCATGAGATTAATTACATAATGGACTAAGAATAAAAATAAATATTGGGCTTTAATTAATGCGCCAGAATAATTATGTTAGGTCCATGATCCAATAAATAATTATTGGACCTTTAATTAAGTAAAAGGATTGTTGGGCTCTTGGCCCATAGAAAACCCATATTTCTGATTTATTTATTAAAGGATTATTTATTAATTCTGTAAGAACGAGAAGAATAACAATCATTCTGAAACCCTAGAAAAGAGAACAGACGTAATAATGTTTTTCTCTGCAGAAAAATTACAGAAAATCTGTTTTTCTCCACTCCACATACAGAAATCTCTGATATTCTATTTTCCTTTCTGTTCACCCAGACAGATAGGGAATAGATTAGAAGATCTTATGCAAGTAAATCAAGACGTCCAGATCCATTCCGCAGGACAAGATCTCCATGAATCATCATTCCAGGTATCGTTCTCGAACTCCAATGTGAGAAAATTTTTAAAATCCTGGGACTCCAAATTCTTTTCCTAGTGGATTCGGGATTCGGTTCCCTTTCAGGTCTAAGCAGATTAGACCAAGGTGGCCTCTATCAGCAATTCCCCTTAGATCTTCACGCAGAACAAGTAGACGAGCAAGATCAAGATTGTTTAATAATTTCACTTCCTTAATTAGATAGAAATTTTATTTATAAACTTGTTTTCTTTTTTTATTATTTTCTTCCTGATTTTTTTTTTTGATTTCCTAGTCTGATTAGGAAAACAATTCTTAACTTTAGTAGTTTACTTGGATTCTATTTCCGAGTCTGATTAGGAACACAGAACTTCTACTATTATAAATAAGGATGAATGCCTAGAGCGAGAAATTTAATCTACTATCAATAATATTTTTAGAGTTTTATCTCTTTCGTTGTGAACTCAAGGTTTTGTTCTTTCTTTCTTTGTCCTTTAACTACTTTAGATTGAAGTTTGATTACAGGAGAAGAACCCAATTTTTTCGTTGTCTTGACCTCTGACGAGTTCAAAAGTTAGATTGACGAAAAACCTCAAACTTTGACAGGTTATCCAAAGTTTGAGTTTCTGAAAGTTTTTCAAAATTGTTGCCATCCACTGTTCATCAAGGGTACTGTTGACCATCACTGTTCCGGAGTAATGTTCAACTTTCTTACTGTTCATCCAAACTAAAAATTGTGATTTTTCTTGAGTTCTGTTATTAGATTTCTTTCAGAATTTCTTGTTCCCCAACCCACCATGTCCACTTGCGTCAGATCTCTAGCTCCTGGGGTTCCTATCCCTTCTCCCACATCAATTGCCCCAGCAAACTAGGATTGCAACAAAGAGAACTTGGAAGGAAGCTGCTCTACAGGAAAGCAGTCCTCCATGACCTTTAAAAACCATTAATTTGATAGTAACTATGATTGCTCCTCCCCCTTCACCAGCCGGAAAAACTAGCAAGACTATAGCTGCTTCCAAAGGTAAAAGTTTGGTGGCTTCTTCCCAAGAGATAAAATTTATTGGTTGCGCCACCACGTAGATCACCGAAACCAAAACAAGGTTGGGCAAACTTGCCTTGACTTCCTAGACTGAAAAAGAGGTCCAAAGATGGAGGCCCTACCTAAGTCTGGAATCTACAAATTCTTTGTTTCGATGGTAGTAGGCTCGGTCATTTTCGATGGAGTGTGCTCCCCTTGCGGACAAGGAAATTTGTAACTAGCTAACTGGAGATAAATTGGATCGATATGCTGCTTCTTACAATCTGTTGTAAGTCATTTTTTTCTTTTGAATTTCTTGTTAATACTTTTGCGAGCATGTCATGTACTAACTCCTTTTCTTTGTTTAAATTCCTTCTCTTTCTTTAGGGCCAAGTCTTTAAGGGAGAAAGGCTGAGGCAGAAGGAAGAAAAAGTGAAATGGACCAAGAGCTCACTACCCTAATCAACAATATGATAGGAAGGCCACAAACAGACCTTCTCCAGGCATCAATCGGAGGGAGTCTAGAGAGGGTACTGACATTACCTTTTTCAAATTCTCAGACAGAAGATGAATGTTGGAATCACTTATTTGTAGTCACTAGCAAACATCTCTGACCTTTGCCTCTACTTCGACACACGAACGTCAGCTTCCAATGTACGTTTCACGAACAAGGTTACGTTAATAAACTTGATTGAATTGCTAGATTCAATCATGACTATATGTTTATCTCGTTTTTTGATTTTTCTAAACTCTCTATGTTTTCTATGTAGACTCCCTGACAGAAAAAAAAAAAAAAACTGAACAGAAAAAGAAAGGCGTTCAATCTGAAAAACCCTAAGAAGTCTTCTAGATAATTCAATCTCATTTTGAATTCTAATTTGAATTCAAAAATGAGAAGCTTATCGGAGAGTACTCAATTACAATTTCGTCCAGATTCAATGAACCTGGAAAAATACAATTCAGTCACATAATTAACTCTTAATTATATTTTGGTTAATTCCTGCTTATGAATTAGCCTAAAAAACATTAGCTAATTACATTTGGGTCCCAAATGAGATACTACCCATTAAGCTATACATTTTGAATGTGTGACCTAAAAGGTCCTCGTAAAATTGGCATTTGACATAAACAATGTTTAATGTCATATACAATAGGCAGTGTCTAGCAACACAATATTGCAATCCAATTAACAAGAATGTCGATGACAAGACAAAAAATTTTGTGATAAAAATAACATGTCTCAATCTCTTTGTCTGGAAAATGTCATGCTCGTAATGTTCAATATCTCAATTCTCAGACCCGAGTAGATTAACAAAACCGAATAAGATAAATATCTTATATCTACATATTCGAGCATGGCCATGCATTTCATAATCTTACTCAACCAAGAATGGTAGACATCACTCTTTTTTTATATAAGGGGGACAAATTTATCTTGATCATTCAACATTCCACAGTACAAATTAGGACACACTCTATAAATGCCTTTATTGTCCACTCAGTTAAGAGGGACGTTTGACAATATTAAAGCATGCAATGTTTTATGTAGGAATGTCTGATGACCTCAAGTCAAAAGATGAGACATAATTATCACAATGAAATCACTCATGACACTCATATAACAATCCATTAAGTGATTTCATGGCGGGGAAATCCAGTACACGATATTCTACATGTACCTATGTGATGATTTGATATCTCATATCCATGACGGTTGTCATCAATCAGCACATACCAGTGTCAATGTGTTATTGATATCTTAATCTCAATAACACTTGACTAGGGATGTTTTTAGAATAGAAATAAACTATTCTAAGGACATTACATAATTTATTAATGAAACTCAGATATAAAAGTAATTATATAATGATATAAATAACATTATGATAAAAAGTTATGCCAACTAAGTAAAATCATCATATGTTCTTAGGGCATATCCAACACAATCTTCAAGATGCCAATGTCGGGCTGGAAAAAGAGCTCGCAATTGCCCATGAACAAGCTCAAACTTCATTGTAAACATCTAGAAAGCTACTGGCTGAAGCTAAGAAGACCATAGCTGACAACTTGTAGGAAAACTAGAAAGTCGTTGGTTCTTTCAAAGATGTTGTTGCTAAAAATGAGGAGTTGGGTAAAATAGGGAAGCAATTACATTCCCATGACCAAAAGCTCGAGACTTGAGCTGAGCTAGATGCTTGCGAGCTTAAGAACTTGAGATCCTTCTTTGACAAGGATGGAAACCTCTCCCTAACCAGGCTCGAAGGTTACCCTACTTTTCAGTCTTATGTAAAATCCCTCACACAGCCTTAGGTGTTCGCTCTGTACATTGAAGGAATTAACCATTTAAAAGAGTTTAACCTCGGGTTGAAGGTGGATGAGAACATGGACTCTGGGTTGAATCATCCCAAATGGGCTGAACCCCTTCTTTGGCACTGACACATACTGAATCCTCTAATTCAAAACCAAGCTAGAGCTACTGAGAAAAGAGCCGAGGTCACGAGCGTAGTTGAAGAAGAAGGTGTGTATGAGGCTTTGCCTTTAGTGACCATAGAACTATCAGGTAGGCCTACCAAGAACCCCTTAGATTTGTCCTCGATGATAGAATCCTTAACGAGTTCCCAGCTTGGTATTACTCTATAGGTAAAGATACGATCAGGGATACTAAGGTCGCTATAGATCCCAATTAATATTCTGCAGATCAGGAGATTGTAGAAGGTTCAAATGAAGTTGCAAAACAGAGGAAAGAGTGACTAGCATAGAATAGGGCTTTTTGAAACCTCTTTCTCTTTTCCTTCTTCCTTTAGTTATAAATTTATTCATGGATGATGTAATAGCACAATGCTCGTTTTGAGATTTTCCTCCCTTTTTTATATAAATATAATTTGGTGACATATTTGTGGTCATTTTATCTCTGTGACTTCTATCAATGATTTGCATGAACGGAATCTTCACATATTGGAGGAAAAAATAGAAAGGGCTTTGCATTCATCTTCAAAATTGCTTTAGCAGACTTGTAAAGATCCAAGCTTTATGAAATATAGCCTAAGTAGCTAAAACAATTGAGCAAAAAAATTCTTCAAGTGATAGGCATTCCAAGGCCTTATGAGTTGCTTACCTTTCAGATCAGCTAGCTTGTAGCTTCAACCTTTCTGAGCTTCTTGAATAATATAAGGTCCTTCCCAGCATTCCTGTAACTTTGTCAATTAACCTTGTTTTCCAAAATTTGAACTTCTAAGTACTATGTCCCCACTGCAAAACGTCTTTCCTTGTGAATTGTCTTTTGTACCTTATGTCACCTTCCATAGCCTTATTTCTGACTTCTTTGAGGAGGTCTAAATCTACCCTTCTCTCCCCCTTGTTTGGGACTAAATCATATTCAATGAGACTCAAAGATTTCATACCAATTTCCACTAGAAGTATTGCTTCCAAGCCAAAAACATAGGCTGAAAAGTGTCTCCCCTATACCCTTTCGAGGTGTAGTTCTGTAAGCCCAAAGGATATTTGTTATTTCTTAAGGCCATTTCGAGGTGTAGTTTTGTAAGCCCAAAGGATATTTGGTATTTCCTCAGGCCATTTCAAGGTGTAGTTCTGTAAGCCTAAAGGATATTTGGTATTTCTTCAGGCCAAGAGGCTTTCAGACCTTCTTTTTCAAGCTCAATATGTCTTCCTCTAAAGCCTTCCAAAATTGTTTTGTTTGTAACCTTAGCAAGTCCATTGGCTTGTGGGTGAGCCACTGAAGTGAGCCTCTGCTCTATGTCCAAATTTTCACTGAAGGTTTTGAAAGGATCACCTATAAATTTTCTCCCATTGTTTGAGATAATTTCTCATGGGATTCCAAATCTGCGCACAATATTCCTTTATACAAAGATTTGCACATTTGGTGAAGAGATTATTACCCTAAGTTCTGCTTCAATCCATCATGTAAAATATTGCATTACTACTATCAGGAACTAAATACTCCCCACTGCCTTGGGGAAAGGTCCTAGTATATCGATTAATCAAATATAAAATGGAACCAAAGAACAAATAGACTGGTATCTCATTGGACGAACATGATATTTTTTTCCATGTAGTTGACCACTTGTGCACTTTTGGATGATCCTCTCTATTTCTGATACCATTGAAGGCCAATAGTACCTGGTTCTTATTATCTTTTTTGCCATGGTTTTAACTCCCCCATCTGATCCACATATGCCATTGTGTACTTCTTCAATGAAATATTCTCCCTCTGCTTTTCCCAGACATTTGAGTAATGGCCAAGTGTATGATTTTCTGTACACTTCATTATCACCTATAAGAACATTCTGAGGTGCCCACTTTATGATTTGAGAGCTTCTTTGGAGTCTTCAGTAAGCTTGCGATCTTTGAAGAATTTACAGAATGGATATCTCCAGTCTCCCGATTTATACTTGGAAAGTGTAATTGCTCCACTAGAAGCTCGACTTTCATGCCAATGAGCTCTCGGTAGACTTTTGAAAATGTATTAGCTTCTACATTTTGCTCTCTTTGGATTTGATCCATGAGAAAGTAGTCAAGCTTTGATGTCATATCTCTTACTTGTTTGAGATACTTCATAATGTTCTCTTCTTTTGCTTCATATGTCCTAGTGACCTGGGTGGCGACGACCTGTGAATTGACTTTTGCTTGTAGTTCTTGTACTTTTAGAGCTCGTATGAGTCCTAGAAGTGCTAAAAGAGCTTCATACTCAGATTTATTATTCAAGGTTGTTAAATTATATTTCCTAGAGTAAGGGATTCTCACTCCCACAAGGCTGATTGAATTGTCCTTTTTAGTTGAACCATCTATGTACATGGTCCATACATTGGTTTCCTGAGCTTAAGCAAGATCCAATGGAGCTCTAGTACTTTCTTATACAAAGTCTGAGAGAGCTTGAGCTTTAATAGCCTTTCTTGTCTCAAAATTGATTTGATGTCTCGAGAACTCAAGGGACCACTTCATTGTTCTACCAGATAGCTCGGGCTTAACTAGAGCTTGCTTTAATGGCAGATTAGTTAACACTCTAATCGGGTAAGCTTTCTTGATGTAATAATAATGAGATACAAAAATTTTCAAGGTCTGAGTACCTAGTCTTGTGGCCCCTTTCTACTTAAAGTACAAAGGTTATAACTTTCTCGGTTACGGTGAGGTACATTAAAAGTTCTTCTCCAGGTCTCGATGAGATGAGCTGTGGTGGCTTTCCAAAGAAGTCCTTCAATTTAAGAAAATCTATTTAACAGTCTTCTGACCATTGGAAACTGCTTGGTTTCTTTAGGACATCGTAGAATTTTTCTCCATTGTTTGCCATCTTACTGATGAAATGACTTAGTGCTGCCATTTTCCCTCTAAGGATTTGAACTTCATTGATGCTCCTAGGAGGTTCCATGTCTAGGAGGGCCTTTATTTTGTCAGGATTTTCATAAATTCCCCTTTTAGATATCTTGAAGCCAAGGAATTTACGTCCTGAAACACCAAAAATGCATTTCTCAAGATTCAGCTTCATATGAGCAATTTTCAATGACTGAAAAGTTTATATTATATCCTTAATGAAGTCCTCTGAGGTCCTGGATTTTATTGTTGTCATCAACATAAACCTCTATATTTCTTCCCAGTTGTTGTTTGAAAACATTGTGCATTTCTCCCTGAAATTTCGCTCCAGCATTCTTCAAACCGAATGACATTTTTGTATAATAGTAGGCCCTAACTTATTTATGAATGACATCTTGTCCATGTCTTCAAGTGCCATTGGAATTTGATCATATCCCTTATATGTTTCCAAAAAGCATAGCCACTGATACCCTGCTATCAAATCCACTATCTGATCCATGCTTGGGAATGGATAGGAGTCCTTTTGATAGTATTTCTTGAGTGTACTAAAGTCTACACACATTCTTCACTACCTTTCCTTCTTCGGAAGACAATTGGGTTTACTAACCATTCCGGATATAAAACTTCTTTCAATATTCTAGCATCGAAAAGAGCTTGCACTTCCAGAGCTATGACTTCATTCCTTTCTGGAGCAAAAATTCTCTTCTTTTGTTTTACTGGCATGACCCTACGTCTCAAACTGACCTTGTGTTCCTTGATGCTTCTGTCAACTCCCTCCAAGTCAGTAGGTCACTAGGCAAAAACTTTGAGGTATTCCTATACAGTGTCAACCAGTTTTCCTTTGACTTTGGTAGGCTCTCTAACCTTTCTTCCTTTCTCAGGAAACTCCAAATTGAGGTAAACTTTTTCTTCCTTTACTGCTGCTTGAATTCTGGATTTATCAACTTCTAAAGAAAGGTTAATGAAGTAAACTTTGAAGGTCGTTTCAGAGGTTTCTGCATCTCCTTTTGCAAGGTAACATTCAGAAGGTACCTTTCTACTGCCCTCCAAGGTGATCTAGGTTTCTCCAAGCCATATTCTCATGTAGTAGTTCACAAGAGATATCTCGACTTTCAAGTTCATGATTCTTTTCCTCCCCACAAATGGTGGCTGAAATGATGGAGCATGAAAACGATCTCTAGGTCACCCTGATTGTGAGCCTGCGAGAACAACAAAAAATTAGATCATCAGAGTGGGCTATCTCCATGAGGAGAACTTTGATGCCTAAGTCAGTTCACGTTGAGAGAGAATGAATTGAATTCACTTGTGTGTGTTCTAATTGTGTACATCCAATAATAATATCCCAATTTTGGTGGATATACCTTGTTTGAGTACATTTCTATCACTTGAAAGTAGGTGTATAGGATCAATTGTAAGAAAATATCCTACCAATTGTTTCTAAAATAGTGGAGCTTCCATATTGAAAGATATCTTCCCATACACGTCTCAAAGGAGAGATCTAAGAGTTCGCAAGCGACCTTTAAACCTTCTTCGCAACCTCCTAGTTGACTTTGAGTGTCATAGTTGGCCTTCACAAAGGTCGTGATAAGTAATTTAAGGCTTATAACCATACAAAAGGAGATACAGGTACCAAGTCGTGGCATGAAAAGTATATGAGATGAGTTGGGGCTATCTAGGTCGAAGGTTCTGGCCCAAAGAGACCTTCCAGGCTCATGATAGGTGTATTCATTGTCTAAGCTGATTTACCTTTAATGATGTATGGTCGAGTTCTTGGTGTTTAGGTCAATTTTAAAAGCATACAAGTCAAATTTTTCTAGTTAAGCCAGTTTTATAAACAATGTGACATGACTTTCTGGGCCTATCTCATCAATCAAGGGACGTCATGAAATGGAATCCCTTTAAATCTTTAGGTTCACTATTTGGATACAAATTAGAATAACTTGCACTAGATGGATCTGGATGGAGTTAATATTTATTTATATTTCCTGTTGATGGGTAAGGCAAGTACGACCTAAACAAACCAACCCATATAACCTCAAATACCTCCTGGGGCGCTAATGATCAATGAGCTTAGGAAAGGTCTTACTGGACCACGAGCTTCGACCAAATGAGCTCCAATCCATCTCATACACCTTCCCTGCCACGACTAAACATCTATGACATTTAACATACGTTATAAACCTTAAAATCACTCATCGTGGCCTCTAGAAAAGCTCATCGAGACCTTCGAGGCTCACTAGAAGGTCACTTAGTTCGTTCATAGGTTATTAACAAGCTTATAGTTCTTACACCATAGACGTGCATGTTAAGGTACTTGATATTAAAGAAACTTCATGATTTTTTGAGCAATTGGTAGGATATTATCTCACAATTATCCTAAATGCCTACTTTCATGCAATTGAGATTCACTCCAACAAGGTTACTTCACCAAAATGCTAACTTGTTATTCAATATACATTATCGGATCACACAAAAGATACACAAGTGCATGAATTCCATTTTTACTCTCATTAAATACTGAGTTAGGCATTAGAGTTATCCTCAGGGAGACAGCATACTCTGGTGATCTAATTTCTTTCTAGTTATGATTATAAGTGTCATCACGATTCGAGGGACTCGGACATTGTATCGGGAGAGCGATTCTACCTAGAAATCTGGAGAAGAATAGGAACCAAGAGATACAGAGCAGTGCGGACCTATCGGAACCTTCACCATTTGTCCATAATATCAGAACTGCTCAAATGCCACCAGGATGCAAAGCACCACAAGTCGAAGCGAAGTATAATGGCGCAGGGGAACCTCTACAACATAGTCATGAATACGTTTCCTACATGGAAATGCTTGAATACCCTGATCATGTGATGTGCCAAGCTTTCCAGTCCATGCTGACCAAGAAAGCACAGCCTTGGTTCAAGGGAATTTAAGAGGCAAGTATCTCAAACTGGACGCAATTGAAGAAGTTGTTCCTGAAGAACTATTAGAGCAACAGAATGCATGAAAAAGACATCAATGATATGTTTAACATCAAACAGAAGTTTGGTGAGAGAACAAGAAGTTATTACATTCATTTTAAAGACGAGGCAGTGGAAATTGAGCCAAAAAATGATGCTATCTACATCACTGCCTTTAAATAAGTACTGCAAGGGGAGTATGTTGCTCTTAGATTGGTGGAAGAGCCAGTAAAGACCATCAAGGAGCTACAAACACTCCTAGATATGTTATTAAAGGTTGAAGAAAAGGCTATTCAGAAGAAGATACCCGCATTTGTCTCGGTTACTGAGAAAGAAACCAAGGGGCAACCAAAAAGCCCATAGTCATCAAAGCGAGACAGGAAGGATCCTCATTGAAATGGAGCACCTTTGAATATGAAAAGAAAGATGAGTCCAAACCTAGTGACAACTGCCCTGACAACCTTGTAGGCAAAAACACTAGTGGTCATGAAAAACAAGGGTCTGCTAAGACCACCGAGACCACTCAAAACTCCTCTGGCTAAGAGAGACGCGACGAACTTTTTTCACTACCACAAGGATCATGGCCACCTTACAAAGGATTGCTTCGACCTCAAATGAGAAATTGAGAGACTGGTGAAAGATGGCTACTTTCAAGAATTCCTGGCTAGAAATATAGGTCCTGTAAATCCACCTCCTGCAGTTGCACATAATCAACGACCTCCTGTCAGAGAGATAAATGCCATTGAAAGGAGGTCGAAGCGAGCTCAGGGAAGAGATTTAATCCCCTTAATGGTGTCATTCTAGATTGAAGATTTCTTGGTAAGCAAGATATTGGTTGACACGGGAAGTGCAATGAATGTCTTGTACGAAAAGGCGTTTGATCAAATGGGGATAGATAAGAGCTCATTGATAAAATCAGACACTGCCTTGACCAGCTTTAATGGCAACACAACCTATGTAGAGTGGATTCTATGGGTGCCAACTGCGGTCTATGTGGATGGTAGGGGAGTTACATAGGTCGTGGACTAGTCAGTGGTAGATGCATTAGGAACCTACAATGCAATTCTTGGAAAGAGAGGCATCATGGACCTAAAAGCTGAAATCTCCTTGCCAAACTACCACATGAGGATCCAGGTCGGAGAAGCCTGGGTTATCCTAGAAGAAGACAGATAGTCGCGGAAGGTTACCTCACTACAGGGGAATCTGAGACCTCAGCAATACCTGAGCAGTAGGATTTCATCAACCTTCCTAAAGGGAAATATGAGTTCAGAATCCAAGCTGTTAGTAAAGGAGAAAAAGTTTTTCTCAACTTTGAATTCCCAGAAAAAGGGATAATGATAGGTGAAGTCTTGGCTTCCAAGATTAAAGGAAAGGTCGTTGACTCCCTTCAGGAATACTTGAAGGTCTTCGCCTAACGACCTACCGACCTTGAAGGAATAGACAGAAGGATAGCAGAGCACAAGGTCAGGCATAGACTAGGAGTCAAACAAGTAAAGAAGATGAAAAGAACTTTTACGCCAGAACGAAATGAAGCCATAGCTCGAGATGTCAAAGCTTTTCTCGACGATGGAATATTGAAAGAGGTTGTGTACCTAGAATGGCTTGCCAATCTAGTGGTTGTGCCAAAAAGGAAGGAACTTGGAGAATGTGTGTGGATTTCACCACACTGAATAAATATTGTCAAAAAGATTCATACCTGCTCCTGAGCATTGATCAAATGGTAAACTCAATAGCTTGTACCAATGAATATGTTTCTTGGATTCCTACAAGGGGTATCACTAAATTCCAATGAAATTGGAAGATATGGAGAACACTTCATTCATCACACAGGTCGGGACCGATAGTTTTACCAAAATGTTGTTTGGTTTAAAGAGTGTAGTGGCGGAATTCCAACGATCAATGCACAGGGTCTTCAAGAAGCCACTCTGGAGGAACATTGAGGACTATGTGGACAACATTGTAATCAAGTCCAAAACCTCAAAAGACTTCATCGAAGATATAAGGGAGACTTTCCGGACCTTGAAAGCTGCCCGTATGGAGCTCAACCCAGAAAAGCGTACCTTCGGGGTTTCGGCAGGAAAATTCCTGTCTTTCATGATATCAGAATGCCAATCATGATAAAATAAAAGCACTCTTGGACATGGAACCAGCCAAGAGCATCATGAAAGCTTAATTTTAAAAGGTAAAAATGGCAGCTTTGGGAAGCTTCATCAGCAAGATGGCTGACAAAGGAGAAAGGTATTATGATGTCATAAAGAAGCCCAAAGATTTCTAGTGGACAGAGGATTGCCAGACAACTTTCGAAAGATTAAATGAATCTCTAGAAAAATCCCCACAACTTACTTCCTCGGGGTCGAGAGAGGAAATTTTGATGTATTTAACTACAACAAAAATGGCAGTTAGCTCGGTGCGGTTAGTAGAAAGGTCTGGTTTACAATTTCCAGTATATTATGTAAGTAGTTTGCTTCGAGGACCTGAAATTAGATATTCAGACCTCAAAAACTTCCTGTACTTAATTTTTATTACTTCAAGGAAGCTTAAGCCATATTTTGAAGCTTACCCGATACGAGTATTAACCAATCTTCGTCTAAAACAAGCTCTGGTGTAAATCGAGCTATTGGGAAGCACAATGAAGTGGTCACTATCAATCAAGCTCTGTCAGACTTCGTAGAAGAATGCACAAGATTTCCACTGGCACTCACAAGCACTTGTGAAATTAATATATGGACCATGTACACAGATGGTTCCACTGAAAAGGAAAATTCAAGTGCAGGAATTGTATTGATCAACCCTAAGGGAGTGAGAATCCCTTGTTCGTTAAGTACTTCCCAACCTCGAATAATGAATCTGAATATGAAGCTCTCTTGGCAGGTCTAAGGCTTATAAAAGCGCTAAAAGTGTAAAAATAGCATGCCAAAATTGATTCACAAGTTATAGCCAGCCAGATCATTGGAGAATACAAAGCTAGGGAGGAAAATATGATTAAATATCTCAAACGAGTAAGCGATATAACATCAAAACTTGAGTATTTCCTTATTGAGCAAATACAAAGAGAGCAAAATTCAGAAGCAAACGCGCTATCTAAAGTCTACCGAAAGCTCACAAGGACAAAAGCAGAGCTATTAGTGGAACAGTTATACTCTCCCAACATAAACCAAGAAGAGAGCTTGGTCATAGAGGATTAGGCAGACTAGAGATACCAAATCTACAAATTCCTTAAAGATGGCGACCTTCCACAAGATAATAAAGAAGCTTGCCAAATACAAAAATGGGCACCTCTTGATGTCCTGATAGGAGATGACGAGGTGTACAAGAGGTTGTGTGCATCACCATTACTCAAATGCCTAAGCAAGGGAGAAGGAGAAGATGTCATTCCAAAGGTGTATAGTGGAATATGTGGATCACACATAGGAGCTAAAACTGTCTCGAAGAAGATACTAAGGAAGGATTATTACTGGCCTTTGCTAATTTCAAATATTGAAAAGGTCATACAAAAATGCATCAGCTGCCAACTGCATGGAAATTGGTCGCATGTACCTCCAGCAAAGTATCTATCCACCAGCACGTGAGTCCCATTTGACATCCGTGGTATCGACATATTAAGGTCTTTCCCATAAGGAGTGGGGGTGTCTAATTCCTAATTGTGGCCATAGAATACTTCACGAGATGGATTGAAGCAGAACCAGAAATAATTTCCTTGCTTAATTTATAGTCTTTCATATGGAGAAATATTGTATGCAGGTTTGAGGTTCCCCGAGCTATCATCACAGACAATGGGAAGCAGTTTATAGGCAACCCATTCAAGACTTTTTGTGAAAACTTGAATGTAGAATAGTGGTTGACCTCCGCAGCCCATTCTCAACGAATGGATTGGCTAAGGTCACAAATAGAACAATTCTACAATGTCCCAAGAAAAGACTTACCGTGCTCAAGAAGGAAGGTTGTAAACCTTCCGGGCCAGAAGAAATTCCAAGCATCCTATATGCATACAAAACCTCACCTAAGAAACCTACTTGAGAAACACCATTCAGTCTATGTTTTGGTGCAGAAGCCGTAATGCCAGTTGAGGTCAGAATGAAGTCCTTGAGATTGATTGAATATGATTCAGTCTTAAATAAGGGGGCAGAGAAGCGTAGACCTTGACCTCCTTGAAGAAGTCAAAAATAAAACTATGGAAGCTGATAGAAGATATGAAAGGCAAGTCACACATTTTTTCGAAAACAAGAATGTGAAAGAAAAGCATTTCACAGTTGGAGAAATGTTCCTTAAGAGATTGGATGTTGGAAATCAAGGACAACTGACAAAGTTACAAGAATGTTGGGAACGACCTTACATAATCCAAGATGTGCACAAAGGAGGAAGCTATAAGCTCGTTGATCTCAAAGGAAGGAAACTTGTAAAACCTTGGAATGTTTTCCATCTAAAGAAATTCTATGCCTAAGGCTTTCTAGACCTCGTAGGCTCGTTATATAGCTCAGTGATCTCTTCAGTTTTTGTCTGTGCAAATGGCATATCAAATTTCACAGGCATAACTACAAGTTAGTTTTGCAAAGCTTGTTGAGATCTTAATTCTTCCTATTTGCCTAAGTTTCAAAGCCAATCAAGATTGCTATGCAAGTTTTAAGTGTTGGAGCAAAAGCAAGACATTTCGAGGAAATGGCTGATATAAAGAAAGAGGTCACAAACAAAGATATCAAAACATTCAGCACCAAGAGAAGAGAAAAATATAAGCTCCAAAGACGAGCATTGTACATTACAGAGCACTAAGTGAGAAGAAGAAAGACTATTGATGCAGAACGATTTTTGGATCGTCCACAATTATCTGACAACAATCGAACAGGAAAAGAAACGGGATGTTTTGCGTGATCACTCACGATTTTGGGATGTTTTGCATGATCACTCAAGATTTTGGCCTCACTTGAATTGCAATTCAAAACAAAAGGTAAAGAGAAAGAAAAGGAATTTCAATTCCTAGAATAATGTCGAAAAACAAAGCTTCTTCCAAACTAAGACAAAACGAAATATTTATAACCTAAACCTATCCTAAACCTAATCGAAATTAATTAAAAGAATCCACATTATATTTAAATAAAAGAATCCTAATCTGATTCGGAAATAATAATAATAATAATAAAGATAATAATAATAATCTGAAAAACATAAGAATGCCCGAAAAACCATCAAGACGATCCCGGATGACCGAAAACCTTCTCTTTGGGCCGTTTCTAGTTGTCCAGTCAAGTTTCTGGCCATTTCGAGATAATTGGGCCAGCTCGCATCCAGAGGTAGCGGATTCGTATCAGTCCTTGAGTTGGATCGGTTCGGATGTCCATATCAACGATGAAAAGTCCTATTCTATTACAACCTAGTCTTCCTCGTCATCTCTCGAAGCCTCTAGTGAGCTCAGCAAAGCCTTCTCGTCCACAGCTATACCTTGATCAACAGTGTCTACAGGATCTGCGTTGCAATCAATAACATTCTCAAATAGAGGTCTACCCAAAGATAGACGAATAGCTTGGGAGAGATCAAATACCTCATTGAATTCAACAGGATGGGGATGAAAAGGATAATGTGTAATTAAATCTCCATAGCCATGGATAATTTTACCTTGCGGAGGAGCAAATGTCCTAGGGGGAACATCATGGATCACCCACTCGGACTACGGAGCTTCAGCAGGTTGGTCTAAAGGACCTTTCAATTTTTCAGTAGAACCCTCATTTGATTGGCTGACCTTAGCCAAGGCTTCAACAACAGTGACCTAATCCTGCGAGGTCAAATCTAGACTTTCTTGCTCCCAAGAAAGAGTAGCTACTGCATCTGGATGGTACAACCCATCATGGACATCCAAATCGTTCTTCAAGTCCTCATTGAGCTCGTGCAGCTCGTCAATTACATCAACATATGAGGTCGAAGGATGGACTCCACGTAAGTCTTAAAGGATAGGCTCTCCTTGAGCTTGGATAGGGGAAGGCTACCATCCTCCTCACATATAGATGGAAGTTCTTCAGCTAAGTCTCAAGCTCATAGATGAGGTCACTTTGGTGCTTATCGAGCTCGAGAAACTAGTCGCTTTTTAGGAGAATCAAGACAGCTTCCTCAAGCGCTGAGGCTATTACCAAATTCTCAGCTTTGGCCTCAGTTATATTCTTCTTGCACTCCCCCAAACAGTTGCTCATGATTGTGTAAGAGGCATTGGCTCTCTTGGCGAAGGCAAAAAGTTCTATGTTTTCTTTTTCAAGAAGAGCTTTCTTGTCTTGGAGCTTGGAGATCAAACTAAGAACTCCTTATCTTTCTTCACTCTCTCCTAAGAAGACATGGTTCTGAAAAAGAAGAAGAAAGGTCAGTACTCAAGAAGAGTTGACACCGAAAACTACAAGAATGCAGAAATTAAGAAAACTTACTGCAGTGTAGAGAGAGGCAGGGTATCGATCCAGCACATTGTCAGTAAGCTGCCGATAGATGTCCCAATCGACGGGAGGTGAACACTCCATCAGAAAAGATTGGGAGTGTGGCCACTGAAAGAAGGAGTTAGAGGAGTCCATGGCGAGGTCGGGGACCACCTTGCAGTCAACACATCAAAATGACAGGCCAAGGAAAGATTTGCAAGCCTCCTCAAAGTTCTTACGACCCCCATGGCCACGCAACCATTGAATTCTCCCCCTGCTTTGAGGTTACAGGGGTTTTCCCCTTCCCTAAAGAGGTCAATGGTAGCCCTTTCTAATGCTGCATGGACTAGGAGGAAGGAGAGGAAGAGATCACACTCTTCACCGGCCTCTCGGAAGCCCGCAGAACTGCAATCTCTGCGTTTCTCTTCATGGAAATTCAAGATGGGCTCACCATCTTCACTTTCTTGGTCTGAATTTGACAAATTGGAATTCGAAAAGAAGCACCAGCAGCATTGCTAGGGCTACTGGTGGGAGCTTAGAAGGACAGCGACCCTCCCTGCGGACCTTTTTGAGAGCAAGTGCAAGATTTCAACAGCCATGTGGTCCTCATTGCTGCCAAAACAAGGAAAAGAAAGGATGTTCACATGCAAAAAAGTTAAAAGAAATTTACTAAAAGATGAAAAATGAAGAAACTTCCTATCAGTGGGAAGAATCCCTATAGTTCTCCTAAGAGTGGTGAGGTCGCGATATGCTAGACTTCCTAATCCAGCAAAACGGAGGAAGGGCAAGTGCTAAATTGGTTGAGTCGACCAGACCTTCTCAACATTGGAATTTGCCCGATCGAGGAGAAAATTTCTATCCCTCTCTTGCTCACCGGACAGAGTAGGGAGGACATTGTACAGGGCTCAAACCGAACTAGATTGGTCGGAAGTTTGTCGAAAAGAAAAGAATCCTTCCAATTTCCACCAGAAGATTGGAAGGGACCTAATAATTTATAAATATTATTAAATTGAAGGTACCCAAACTAATCTTGTTTGGGGCGGCAGAAACACGTACCTTAGAGAAGCACCTAAAAAGGTCCAAAAAAACTGGAACTTTGTAAAAATGGCAGGTTGGTATGAACCTGATGAGGGTTCGCACAACATTGGGTTCGTAAAAGTGGACTATGTCAAAAAACAAAGGATGCAGGTAGGACAGAAGAATGGCTCCTCCGAGGTTAGTCCAATGAATGACTATGTGTCCAACATGACAACTTTTAGGGTGCTCGGACTCCCGAGCAATGGCTATGTCATCCTTGTTTAGGCCCGCTTCCCCACTAATTTGAAAAATTTTAGAGGAACCTAAAGAGCAAGAAAGAGAGAAGACATCTAGCTCAAAGGGAGCCCAAGTAGTAATGGGAGCCTTACTCGTGACACAGGTAGCCCTAGTAGTAATGGGATTCAAATAATACACCTCTTTCTCAGGATTTGCAACTAGTAGAGACCTAGAAATCTCTCTTGTACAAAGAGAAGGGGTGCTAGAAGAAGATGACCGGGTAGAGGAAGATGATTAGGCAAAGGACGTAAAGAAATTTTTTTCTAAGAAGGACGAGGGGATGAGATTTTTTCTAAAAACGCCAAAGAGAAAAGAAAACTCGTTGTTTCTTGAAAGATTGAGGGAGGAAGTGTTCTAACTTATGAACGATTTGCTAGACAAAAAGATTAGGAAGTTCGGAAAGGTAGCAGTTCGAGCTAATGTTATAGAAGTTAGATTCTATTTGGAAGAGAAGAGTTTCTGTAAATCCTAAAATCTTCAAAAGCTTCCTAATTTATATGTGAGAAGGAGTCCTTTGGGTTCTTGGAAAGGGCTTGATACGAAGGAATCGAGGCAACTGCTAAAAACTGATGAGGCACGTCACCTCCGAAAATAGCTAATATAGATAACAAACCGACCCTTTAGAGCTCGAGGCTTAAAGATGGTAATTTAGGAGCCATGACCTTCAAGCATAATGGGCCTTCGGGGGTAATGATGAGAGAAACGGGTACATCCTGGATGAATAGATTCAAACAAACCAAAGCCCTAATCCGAATACCCAAAAGTCCAAAATCACAAGTTAAGAGGAAAGATGGGCAGCGACCTCTACCTACCAACCTCCTATGTCACCGACCTTAAAATGAGCTTACGAGTGGTCTCACTGGACCAGGACCGTTCACCCAGTGAGCTCCAATCCATCTCATACATCTTCCATACGACAACTAAATGTCTGCAACTCTTAACATATTCTATGAACCTGTAAATCACTCATCACGACCTTTTAAATGGGATAGTCGAGACCTTCGGCATTCACAAGTCGTGAAGTTGGTTTAAAGGTAGTTAACGAGCTTGTAGCTCTCGACCAGAGACTTGCATGGCAAGGTATCCTAACTTAGGGAAACTCCGAGATTCTAGGAACAATTGGCGGGATACGATACGATCTCACAATTGTCCTAATTGCTTACTATCACATAGTAGAAGAGTCACAATCAAACCAGGTAACCTATTATTCAATATATGTGATCGAATCACACACTGTCCAGGGACATAATTTACTAAAAGATTACTCTCTCGGAATACTGACTTAGGCATTGGAGCTATCCCCAGGGTGACAACCCACTCCAGTGATCTGATAATTTTCCCTTTCAGGTTGCAGTTATAGGTGCCATCACAATTTAGGGTGACCTGGAGATCATTTCCGAGCTCCATCACCTGGATTAAAGCTATTTCTAGTAGTTTTGGAGTAATTAATCGGGGTCTCGGCCTTTACAACAAAATAAAAATATTGTTTGTTCCATTACATTATGTATCTACATTTGTCGGTACAAACAATCCATATATTGGAGGATATTTATATTAATAAAAAAAAATTACATGTTTCCATATGTCCTTTAAAATGTAGTTTATTAAATATATCCACAAAAATTTAATTAAGAAATGCACATAATTATTTTATTAGTGAACATAAACAAATAATAAATTATTTGTTTTGGGTAAAAAGAGTCGGATACCTCCAACTTTTTAGAAATCTTGTTTTTGCCCTTCAATTTTAAACATTTCGGTTTTTACCCACCAACTAAGAAAATGTGCTAAAAAGTGCCCATCCATCCATTTTGGGCATGAAGTCATGATCGAAGCCCATCATGTGCCATCCACGTGAGTTTTTGCAGGGGTATTTTCGTCCTTCAACCTCAAACTGACACAACTTTATTCACTCCTAAGATCAATAGTTCTTCAAATTTCTTGATTTCTTTGTCAAGTTTATGTAGAATCTTGGCTAGTGTTTGTGATTCTTTTTGGGATTTGATTTTGGGAGAAAAAGAATTATGGAGAAATTAGCACTAGGAATTTTGTAGAAATTTTTAGATGGGATGAATTCTACTAGTAGGCATCGACCATAGCACCAAAAGCACAAGAACACAACCACCATCACACCCCAACCAAGCCACCAAAAAGACACCACACCCAAAATACCATAGATGGATAAAATAGGTACAATCTGAATAACCCGACAACAATAAACTCACATACTGACCCAAATAAGAGGGATCCGATCCAACATCTCTAAAAGTAAGTTAGCGACCTCTCGAGTCAATAATCTCTTAGGTCGCCGACCTTTATGGCAGAGGTCTTACTGGAACCCAACCTTCAACCCAGTGAGCTCCAATCCATCTTCAACACCTTCTATGCCACCATTAAACATTTATGATGCTTTACAGACATTAAAAACCTTGAAATCACTCATCGCCACCTATAGAGAAGCTCACTAGAAGCTCACACTAGAGACATGCATGGAAAGGTACCTAATATTATGGAAACTCCATGATTTTAGGAGCAACTGGTGGATTATTATCTCACAATTATCCTAAATGCCTACTTTCACGTAATTGAGATTGACTCTAACAAAGTCACTTCACCTAATTGGTAACTTATTATTCTATATACATTATCGGATCACAGACAGATTGGATAGGTTGATTTCATTCAATTTTACTCTCAATGAATACTGACATAGGCATTGGAGATTTCCTTAGGGTAAAACCCACTACAGTGATCTAAATTTGTTTAAATAAAAAAAACAATCAGATTAAAAGTTTTCTTCCAAATACATAGAAACAAAGAGAAATCGTGATGACAAGATCACAGCCGACACCAATACATGCACCACGCCATGGCCAACCACCAAGAAGAACTCAACTACGAACTAGGGAAATCGTGCTGGACGATCTAGATCATAATTAAAACAATAACAATATTGTTGCGCCAATTGACCCATCGGTGCCACCGAGAGTGGATAATCTCCCTGAGCAAGGAGAAATAGAACAAAGACATAAGAATCAAAGGAATAACAACGATGCTCCTAGGCCACAGAGGTCTAAGAGAAGCCATATCTCTATTCCAACCAACCTCCTGGAAGTTATATCAAGCAGAAAGGACTATGTGTCAACCGGTCGGAGTCCTGCACTATCTCGAAGGGAAACACAACAACCTAGAGATCCACGATAGTAGAATGACACACAATTGGATCCACCCCGACCTCCAGAAGCAAGAAGAGACCTTCTAGAGGTTCAAACTCAAACTGGTTGAGGAGCAGAGCTTGCACAGGAGAAGCTCATAGGGTAGGGATCCAAGAAAGAGGCAACACAGAAATGGATCCACTAGTAACTGACCTCAGAGAAACTCTACGCAATGGTTGCAGGTACAACCTACAAGATAGACTCAACCAAGCATCAATTTCCAAAAGTCAACAACAGGAAACAAGCCCAGACGAGCAGGGGAGCTCTCTAAGAACTCCTCCTGGAGAAAGGAAACCTCTTAGGCAAACCCTGATCGAAAGAATTAGCAACAAAGGTTAACAGGATGCCCTGAAATCAAAGAGGAGAGCATCTCTCCAAGCAAATCGTGCAGGAAATAGAGATTAGGAAATTCAAAATAGTGTGTACCTATTTGAGCCACCACCATTCGTGCAGAGTATCAAAACAACTCAAATGCCATTGGGGTTCAAAGCTCCTCAAGTTGACGTGAAATATGATGGCACTAGTGAACATCAACAACACAATGATAAGTATGTTTCCTATATAGAAATATTTGAGTACCCAAACCATGTCAAATGAGAGCTTTCTGGTCCACGCTAACCAAAAAAGATGAGTCATGATTCAAAAGCATCCCAGAGGTAGGCATCTCGAGCTAGACACATTGAAGGAATTTTTCCTGAAAAATTACCAAAGTAGTAAGAGGTGCAAGAAAGACATCAACGACCTCTTTAACATCAGACAGAATGTTGGTGAAAGCACCAGTAGTTACTACAGTCGGTTCAATGATGAAATTGAGTAGAAGAATGATGTAATCTACATCACTACTTTCAAGTAGGGATTGCAAAGGGTTATGTATACTTCTAATTGACAGAAGAACTAATAAAGACAATGAAGCATCTACAAATGCTCCAAGATAAGTTGATCAAGGCAAAGGACACTACAGTCCAACATAAGCTTCTTGGGTTTACTCCAACCACAGAAAAGGAGTCTAAAGGATGGCCAAAGAGTCCTCAAACATCCAAGGAAAGTAGGAAGGACTCTCATGCAAAGGGAGTATCTTCATACAAGAAGAGACAAACTATTCCCAACCTAATAACTACCCCTTTGATAGCATCATTAGCAGATATTTTGGTTGTCATGGAAAAGAAGGGTCTCCTGAAGCCACCACGACCTCTCAAGACAACTTTAGCAAAAAGAGACATGACAAAGTTTTGTCATTACCATAGTGACCATGGTTATCTTACAAAGGATTGTTTCGACATCAACCGAGAAATCGACAGGTTGATTAAAGCAAGTCACTTGCAAGAATATTTGGCCAAAAACGTAGGTCCTACCAATCCACCACTTGCAGCAACTAACCATCAACCTCTAGCTAGAGAGAATAATGCAGTTGAGAGGAGGTCAGAGAGAGCACGAGGAGCAGATGAGCTCACTACTAAAATGTGACATATCTCGGACTAGCTTCAGTGGTGGTACGACCTATGCTAAAGGGATTTTGCGAGTTCCAACTACGGTTTATGTAAATGGAAAAGGAATTACAAAGGTAATGAATTGGCTAGTGGTAGGGGCACCAGGGACCTACAACAAAATTCTTGGGAGGAAAGCTATCACAGACCTGAAAGCTGAAATCCCTTTATTGAGTTACTTCATGAGGATTCCGGTTGGTGACAGTTGCATTACCTAAGAAAGAGACAGAAATGTAGCCTTCGAATGATACCTTGCTGAAGGTGATACGAAGACTTTGGCTGCAACCTTGCAAGTTGATTTCATCGACCTTGCAAAGGATGATGACAAATCTAGAATCCAAGTTGCTAGCAAGGGAGAAAAAGTTTTTCTCAATCCAGAATTTCTTGGGAAAGGAGTAAAGTTAGGACAACTATTGCATTTCAAGACCAATGGAAAACTAGTTGATTCACTACAAAAGTATCTAAAGGTCATCACCTGGCAACCTACTAATCTCGAAGGCATTGACAGAGAGATAAAAAAGAACAAGGTCTGACTTAAACTAGGAGTCAAACCGGTAAAACAAAAGAAAACAACCTTTGTTCCAAAGAGGAACAAAGTCATAGCTTGAGAAATTCAGGTCTTCTCGATACTGGAATTCTAAGAGAGTTTGTGTACCCTAAATGGATAGCTAACCTTCTAGTCGTGCCAAAGTAAGAAGGGATATGTAGGATATGTGTAGACTTCATTACACTTGGTAGATATTGCCAGAAGCACTCATACCCACTTCCGAGCATCGATTAGATGGTTGATTTGACAGTCGAATATGAATGGCTTGGTTTTTTGGATGCATGCAAATGATATCATCATATCCCAAAGGCATTGGAGGATATGGAAAAGACCTCATTTATAACCAAGGTCAGAAAGTACTGCTGCACCAAAATGCCTTTTGGTTTGAAAAATTGCAGCGAGCTATGCATAAGGTCTTCAAGAAACAACTTAGAAGAAATATCAAGGTCTATGTTGATGAAATAGTAATCAAGTCCAAGGCCTCGAACTACTTTATTGAAGATATCAGAGAGACATTTCAAACATTGAAGGCTGCCGGCATGAAACTCAATCCTGAAAATTATCAAACTACATTTGTGAAGCTGAAAAAATTCTTGGGAAAACCTTAGCAGCTCGTTTCACTGAGACCTGGAGAAGAACTTCTAATGTACTGCACTGTAACCAAGAAAGCTGTTAGCTTGGTACTCTTGGTAGAAAGGTTGAGTTTACAATTTCCAGTCTGTTATGTAAGTTGCCTACTGCTCAATCTAGAAGTTAGATATCCAAACCTAAAAAAATTTCTGTACCTTATTATCATTACATCATGCAAACTTAAGCCCTACTTTGAAGCCTACACCATCAGAGTATTGACAAATTTACCATTAAAGCAAGCATTGGCAAAGCCAGAGCTATCGGGTAGAAAAATCAAGTGGTTACTTGTATAAGAGTTCCCCTAGAGCTCGCTGAAACTCATGAAACTAATGTGTCGACAATACTAATAGAGCTTTACTCTAGTTATTTGATTTGAATTTTGACTCTTTTTATTTTAGTAGCTCATCAAAATGAAATTTTTGTGTTATAAGTTCATTCAATAAGCTCCATTTATTGTTAATGAATTTCCCTCTTGTTTTTTTTTATTTGTCCCAGACTTCTTATACCTTCTTATACTTGGAATGTATTGTAAAAAATCAAAGAGGTTCTAGTAAATCTAGAAAAAAAATATATATAGACTAGGAATATTTGGAAAAGAGGATAAAAAATCAGAAAGAAAATTCAGGTGCTTGGAATAATATTTATCAGCCTTGAAGAAGCTAGAATCCCTTGCTCTGTGAAATATAACTTCCCAGCCTCGAATAATGAATTCAAGTAAGAAGCTCTCTTAGCAAGTCTAAGACTTATAAGAGCTCTAAAAGTGTAAAAATTACATGCAAAATTTGATTCACAAGTCAAAGCCAGCCAAGTTGCTAGAACCTACGAAGCTAAGGAAGAAAAAAAGATTAAATATCTCAAACAAGTAAGAGATATAACATCAAAACTTGAATATTTCCTCATTGAACAAATCCCTAGAGAGCAAAATACTGAAGCTGATATATTATCTAAGATCTACGAGACCTCTCTAGCACTAAAGCTGAGCTCCTAATCAAGAAATTGTACACTCCAAGCACAGATCAACAAGAGAATTTAGTCATTGAGGATGAATCAGACTGGAGATGCCCTCTTTACAAATTCCACAACTGTGGTGACCTCCCAAAAGATGGAAAAGAAGCTTGCCAAATTAGAAAATGAGCACCTCCCTGTGTCCTGATATTAAATGATGAAGTATAGATGAGCTCATATACATGGCCATTACTCAAATGCTTGAGCAAAACTGAAGGAGAATATGTAATTGAAGAGGTACACTGTGGACTATGTGGATCACACATAGGAGTCAAAACCATGGAAATAAATGATATTGAGAATTGGATGGTATTGGCCATCTATGGAATCAGACATCGAGAGGATCATTCAAAGATGCACGAGTTGTCAACTACATGGAACCCAAGTCACATGTACCCCTAACAAGGCATCAATCCATCAGATCTTCAGTTCCTTTTGACATATGGGGAATTGACATCTTATGATCGTTTCCTAATTGAGTGGGCGGTGTTTAGTTCTTAATAGTGGTAGTAGAATCATGAGATAGGTGTCAGAACCTATGACAATAATTTTGTCAAAGGTGCAGTCCTTTGTCTGGAGGAACATTGTATGCAAATTTGGAATTCTCGAGCTATTATCTCGGATAATGGGAGATAGGTCATCTGTGATCTGTTCAAGACTTTTTGTGAGAATTTAAATATAGAGCAAAGGCTCACTATAGTGGCTCATCCTTAAGCAAATTGATTTGCTGAAGTCACCAATAGAACAATTTTGGAACTGATCTAGAGAAGGAATGTTGGAAGCCTTCTTAGCTAGAAGAAATTCCAAGTATTCTATGGGCTTATAGAACCACACCAAGTAAGGCTACAAGACAAACACCTTTCTATCTATATTTTTGCACCGATGCAATACTACCAGTGGAGGTCAGAATACTGTTTTTGAGATTAACTGAATACAATTCAGTCTCAAACCAGGTTGAGAGAAGTTCAGACCTAGACCTCCTTCAAGAAATAAGAAATAAGAAATAAAGCCAAGGAATCCAATAGAAAGTACAAGAAACAAGTCACAAACTTTTCTAACAAAAAAGTCAAAGAAAAACACTTTGCACTAGGAGAAATGGTCCACAAAAGGTCAAATGTTGGGAAGCTAGGATAATCAACAAAGCTACAAGAGAGCTGGGAAGGACCTTATGTAGTTCAAGAAGTGCTTAAAGGTGAAAGCTATCAGCTCGTTGAAGTTATCTTTTAAGATCTTAGAATGCTTGTCACTTAAAGAAATTCTATGCCTAAGTCCTACCAAGCTATAGAAGCCCACTGATTAGTCTTGGAGACCTATCCACAGACCTACTCAAATTCCCGTTTCATAAGTTCACTTCAAGTTTCAGAGACCTATCTAAATGCTAGCTACATGAAGCTCGCCACGACCTTGAAAGACACTATTTCTCCCCTACTTGTACAAGTTCAAGTTTTATTATGCAAGCATTTTCTATGTTACAAAGTGCCAAGGCAAAGTAGAATCAATGCAAAAGATTTGATAACTATCACACACACACACACACACACACACACATATACATATATATATATATATATAAAGATTTGGAAAGAGAGGCCACAAACAAACCCCATTAAGTAGTGAAATGTATGAAAAAAAGAGAGCAAGCACAAAATGAGCATTGTATTTGATACAACCAACAACCATGATACTTGAAGAAAATGAGAAAAAGGAAGGCATGACAAGAGCCTTGAAAAGACCCAAACTATTACATTTCATTCTTTCTTCTCCTCGGGCACAACCTTTGAGCTTGGAGCGGTTGGACCTCCAGCGACCTCTTTCTTATCATGAAAACTAGAGAGACCTACAGGATAGTCAACAATTATGTCAACTGGAACCCCATCCAAGGAACAACATATAGCTCGAGAGAGTTCTAGAGCTTCAAGCATGTCTATAGATTAAGTATAGAAAGGGGACTGCTCGAATCATCTATCATAAAAACTTCAGCTCGTTGCCTAGTGACCTGCCCTTGAAGCTTAGGATCCAGCTTGCTTTTGGGGTTCGGGACGTGCCTCCTCTTGAGTTCTTGTCCCCTCTTCCTCTCACTCCCAAGGAATAGGAACTATTGCATCGGGATGATATAACCCACTGTGAGTGATGTGATTTTCTTGTAAGTTGAAAGCGTTAATTTTCACACTAACAATCAAACCAAATCAGTACAAAATAAAGGACTCATCAAAGGTAAGTTTTGGGAGATTAGGAAAACCTTTGTAGATTAAACCACTACAACAACCAACCTCTT